>CADEPD010008735.1:0-11433 GCA_902829195.1 Fraxinus dipetala
AACGTTACTTATAGGGCTCGACGAGTGGAATTGTCACAATTGAGTTTTATCTTAAACGATGCAGATGCACAAGGCGTTGATCCCATACTTCCTTGCACTGTGTGTCACGCCTCGTACTCATAGCCTTGAAGGCACATTGTTGGTAAGTTGGCCCCATCTTATCCTTCTTGTTATTTCCTTCCCCATGCTGCCAAGAGAGATTTGCCACGAGTTTCATTTTAGGCTTTTCAGCCAATGATGAAGTTTACCACTTTCACCAAATCTCTTCTAAATTGGTTGAGGAAATGGTGATCTCTAACAAATATGGGAGTATGAATACACAAATCGTGATTCTAAGTTTCAGACTCTTCCTCTCTGTAACATTGCTTTTGCTCATCTTCTGAGTTTATTCACTGACTTTTGCTGTCTCTACTTTTATGGATATCAAATATCACAGAGAAACCAGAATTCTAACATAGATGCTTCTTAATTCTTCAGGCTGGACGAGATTTAAAATTCATTAGTATGTCAATGAGCACGATCTTTTGTTTGGGCACTCTTCTACTGCTAGTATGTGATTTCTGTTTTTTGTTTACTAGTTTTGACTGCTCGACTTATATTTCCTGTACTTCCCTATTTTACCTTCTATCAGCCTTTCTCACTCTCTGTTTTTCGGTTCTTTCTTTTGTTTTCACGGCAATTTCTCTAATAGATTGGACATCACTTGGAAAAAGAAATGTTAAAATCTTACTTTAATGTTCAGTCATGTCCAGTAGTGCTCTCAAATTTCTATTTTAAATTTACTGTTTTTTTTTAACCTATTCGTTAACATCTACTTTGTTACCATAGCTGTTGAACAGAAGCGGTTATGGTTTAACTGGGTGTTGGTTTGTACTCGTTGCATTTCAATGGGTAAGGATACAGCTACAATATTTCTACTACTTTATAGTCTCACAAACCATCTGATTGGAGAATAACTCCTCTCTCCAGGCCCGGTTTTCTATTGCACTACAACGCCTCACATTACCAAACGGGATTCTCTATTCTGAAGACACCGCTCGTTATCAAGTTGGGAAGCTGAAAACTATATAGTTTATGAAGTCAAATATCCTGAATAGACAAACTGTACATGGTATCCATACTAGAATCCTGTTCTGCCATTGAAGCTATTTCTCTGTGAAACCTCAAGAAAAATTGAAGGATTGGCATCAATAGGAATAGCACTTGTATTTTAGAAGCAAAATGCATTGTATTAGGCAATAGAAACGATACAAATCGCGTTGAGGAATACACATTATTGCCCATGAACATATGCAATTACGATTCAATTCTTGCAGCATTATGAATATCTATTTGTCATAGAAAACCCCAATTGTCAAAATTTCTCCGCCCCAATTGTCTACTGTAAAGGGTCTATCATAGAATAACAAGTAGAGAGGTGATGGAGCGACATGAAAAAACCTCAATATCTGCTACTTCCACGCCGACCACGACCATGTTGTCTTTGTTCTTGAGCTCCCACTGCCATTGGTCTTCTACTCTGCAATTTTCATCAAGTGCCACCAAGTCAGAAACCTTCTCACGCACGAAAACACAAAGTAATGAAGAATGTCAAAAGAACCTGAGATGATCGATTCAATGCTTGTTGTTTTCTAGCAAAAACCTTCTGAGCCCGTCTCCTCTTCTCTTCTTCTTCCTTTAGCTTAGTCAGGCTCGGCCTATAAAGAATTACAGTTCTACCGATCTGACTAACAACGACAGAACCAGTGGCTTCCTCTAATTGCTTCACAGCATCATCCAATTCCATGGGACAATTAGAATGTATTTTAAGCTGTCACGAACATTGATTAAATTAATAAGAAGAAGATAAGAAAAACAATGAAGAATTCACTTATTGAACAATGAGCAGACACAGCTCAGCTCGCCCCACAAGCCGAGCAGCAATTGGCTATGAGAGCTTGTTGGCTCATGTGCGAGCCGCTTGTCAAATATAGAGAAATATACACTTTTTGTAAAATTGGAAAAAAAAAAAAAAAAAAGGTAAGGTGCTGATCTTGCGGGGCGAGCCGAGTGGCTCAACACACCCATTTAACACCCCTACTTTCTGTCCACTTATAAGTAATTTATAAGATAATATCTGCGAATTCACAAGTAGCTTTCAATTACCCAGTGATTAATTTACAATATTCAAACAGGGAAATTTAAACCCAAAACCAAAATAAATAAATAGATGCGAAAATTCCTACACTGACGAGTAAGCACGATAATGTAGCCAATTAAAAAGAAGAAATACACAAGTATATACTATCAACTGAAATCATGTACCTTGAGAAGCTCGTTAGCTTCAAGGGTTTCAATCAATGCGGTGACGACGGTGTCTGTCACTCCAGACTTTCCCACCTGTTGAGATTTAAGCTTTTTCCCCAAACTGTGAGCATACGATGCCAATTCTTTCTTCTCTTTCACAGTAAGAGTTGGTAACTTCGAACTAGATGACTTTATACGCTGAGCATTCAAATCCAAATCCCTTGTTATGCCCTCTTTAACGGCAATATTCACAGTATCTATCTTTGATTCAATTTTTCCATTCTCCTCAAAATCGTCTTGTTCGTTATGAAAAACAACACTGTCGTTGGCGAGCTCGTGCAAGAGAGGAGTGGAAGAGTAGAAGAGGCGGCGCGTGGAGATGGAAGGACAGGTGGCGAGATTTCGGGTGGAAAAAGACGATGAAGTTTGGAGGGGAAGGATGAGGGGCTGTTTGGTTTTGGTTTTTAATGAAGAATGAAAATAGGGAAGAGTAGGCCGGAGGATGAAACGGCAGCGTATTAGGTGGGAAACGGAGGAGGAAGATAACGTCCCCATTTCTGGTTGAATTTGCCTGCTCTTCCCAGGCTGCTATCAAGTAGTGTTGGGGGAAAAAAAACAATTATTATAAATATATTTTATGAGAGGGAATCGAAATCAAAAGCGGGTGTTTGGTCTAGTGGTATGATTCTCGCTTCGGGTGCGAGAGGTCCCGAGTTCGATTCTCGGAACACCCCTATTTTAATTTTATACTTCCTTCTCCCCTTACATTTTATTGTTTTGAGAACTAGAAATGGAAATATTGGGAGCTATACTGGTCGTCTGGCCCAATATTCTACAAATTGTATTACATGCACCATAACTAAAAAATAATAGTACACCAATGAGTTAATATGAATTGATAGATAAGTTAATAACTACAGTTTTCCAAGAACAATTTGAACACGTGAACGCGATTTCATAGAGAACAATCTTTGTGCTGTCTGACTACCTTGCTACTCTGTCGCGCCCTTCATTGCTAATAATGCAGCTCCATAGGCAGCTTCTGTTTGAAGTGCCTTGCTCACAGGCAGACCCAGAACTCTCTCTCGGATCTTGATCCATTTCTCATTTTTCGACCCACCACCAGCTGTAAAAACTTCTTCAACCGGCGTAGCCCCTAAATCCTTCAGTAAGCTGTAACCCTTTGCCTAAGTGACATGAATACCAGATATTTGATCAGCTCGTTGCTATTGTATGAAACCTGAAGAGAAAAATAAGTAGAAATAGGCTTTTTTTACCTCGATACGAGCAATGGATTCTAGAATACCATGCAAGTACTCAACATCACTTGCTGGGCGAGGATGCAACCTGAAAATGGCAATAATGCAATGAAGAAATACCAAATAAGTGAATCTAATGGAGGAAAAATGCTGTTACTCGCAAAACACGGACAAGCCATGCAAGAAAACTAGGTTCCAAATATTCTACCTTTACATTGGACCTAAAGTTCTAATTATTTACACTGGATCTAAATAAAGTGTTTAATAGGATTATTTACATTCACAAAACCAGGAGAAACTAATAAATTATGATAAGATTTAAATGGGACATATATTTGACCATCTCTAATAGCTTAGACTTAGATTCATATTCTAAATTTGCTTCATTGTTTGCCTTTTTGTTCGAGTAGGTAGCCTAGATCCAGAATCACATAAACACTATTAAAATAATGATCCTTGGTTTCAGGATTATAACATTCACAGCCCTAGTATTTATTCTGTTTGGCACACAAAAAGCATATATTCCCATTAGATCTGGCTTTCCTTTCACAGTGCAATAAATTTTGGGACGAGCTGTGGTAGAAGCACAAATTTATTTTTAAGGACTTATCATTGTGGGGCATATCATTGAGACTCTTATAATGTTATGAAGTTTTTGAATACTCATTGAGCCAAACTTGATGTTGAAGCCAATGACTTCAATTGATTAACGAATTCCTCCCTATAAATTGTGTAGTATAAAATTCAGTCTCCCTTTACTGTTTAAAAGGAAAGAGAGACTGAACCCGAGGAAAAGCCCTGTCCCCCATAATGCCATCATCCTACTTTTAACTCTTGGGTTATCAGTATATCCGATTTACCCATAAAAATAGAATGAACAATGATAAAACTACCTGAGTAATGCTATTTATTATTATGATGATGTAGTAACCCATTATCCCTTACATTTCTCTCTCTCTCTCTCCCCCTCTCACTCGTAAAAATTGAACTGCTCAATCTCATTATTCCACATAGACTGTCAAATCGCCGATATTTCATCATCATAATGATAAATAGCATTATTCAAACTACCTTGGTTCCATTTTAGGGTCTGCTACAGGAAATCTTTCTCCAACACCTTGCAGAGGATAATAATCAAGAGGAGAGGCTTCTTCAGGATTTATCTGCTCACTTAATTTCTCTAGCTGCTCGTCTGTAAAGATTTGCCTGAGAACAACTCCACCTGTGTTTGAAGCACCCCCAACAAGCCATTTATCATCAAGGCGGTGGCTGTACACTCCAAAACGTGCATCTTCTACTCTTCTGGTGCTTAGTAGTTTTATGGCCAGAGTCGATCCCAAAGATGTGACCTGTTCACGAGCATCAAAAATTATGTGAAGAGGTAGGAAACAGTGGTACGTTACAAAAGTAACTAGTGCTCCATCTGAGCATGCTCATAATCAGATCATATTGTAATGTTGATATTAGGGGATACAATGAACTGAAGACAGCTACAAGAAGAACTCATTCAACTCAATGATTGATCTACCAGTTATTTAACTCGACCTGATCGTTAAGCAAGAAAATGGGTCTAGAAGCCTAATTAGAATGCACCAAAACTACAACAATGAAACGGGGCTAAAAATCTCACAGCTTTTCCAGGTTGACTAGCACGTGCTGCAAGAAAGGCTGCTATACTATCAGTGGTTCCGGTGCAAATAATACAATCCTTTGGGAAACCTACCAAGAAGATGTACAAAGTTAGAGTTTCAAGCCAAAAAGCATTGAATTTGAAGTTCAGGAAAAAAGGTTCAAATTACAAATTTAAATACTGATTTAGCCCCTGTTATGCGAAAGGTATTGTGTGTGGACGTCTTTTGGGGAAAAAAGTAAATACTTTGGTTTGGAATAGCACAATCTAACTGTATAATTTTAGGCGCAAAAATTCATTCTGATGATAAAGCAAGTATATTATAATATCAAACGGAACATCCTTCAAAAGTTCAATTTTGTGGCTGGCTTAGCTTGCGTAAGGATGTGCCATGAGAATTTCCAAATCGCTTTTAGGAAAATCTAACTTGATAGATTTATCAAGTGACAACTTATAGTGCAAATAGATACTATATGTAAGTTAAATTATCTATAATATAGATACTTTTTGTAAAATTGGTAAGGTGGTAAGTTAAATATCAATGCTAAGTGTACAAAGAAAAGGACAACTTTCAAAACAAGATCATGGCCTTGAACTTAACTGCCACAAATCAAATAAAAAACGTACCATACTCAGTCCTGATGCTTTCTTTCAAGGCGCCAATAGCAGTTCCTGGAGGTTGTATGGAAGGTAAAACTCGTGAATATGGTTGCAATAGCAGCCAAGGAGGATACGACTCAACTTCAGGATCATAGCCAACCTGTCACGTCATAATTGGTCAGTTGAGAGTGTCCTTAGACACGTGAATACTAATTGGTCTGAGACAAAAGAAAGAAAAGTAAAAAATGGCAGGGTTAAGTCTAGGATGCCTTCAAAGCATTATTATAATCAGACAATCCAAGCTTGCCATGAAGAAGCCACAATAACCAGTCAGCTTGATGCAACAATACTGCTGATTCCTTAGTTGAATTGTCAGAGTTCCACCAAGAAACAAGTTTGCAAAGTGTAGAAGATCCAGAGCAAACAGTGTGGTTAGCAGGAGCAATCGACTTCACTGATGGCAAAGCATCGGCACAACTTTCATTATATAGAAAAGGTTTACATAAGGATTCACCCGTTTTGCTGCATTGGGGAACAATTTTTTATGTTAAGCTAAATGGGGCAGTAGTAAAGTTAACTAGAAACAGAGTCGATAAGGATTTGCAAAGGTTACAGTTCCAACCTATCTAAAATGATAGTGGTTGCAGAAGTTCCATCAATAGAAATGGACACAACCGTTGAGCGAAGACTAACTGGGACATCTTTAAGAAGTGTAAATAGCGTCATTTTCCAGGATTGCAACCAATCTACTGTTTCTTCGCTCTTTCTAGAGAACATAAACGAGCTTGTAAGTTCATCTTAAAGACAGAGCATATGTGTAATTGGTTTATTAGCAAAGCAAGTATAACCTAACAAACATTATCAACAAGGATAAGAATGTCAAGCGATTAAAAGAATCACAACAATAGTCATTTTGAAACTCCGGAGTGCGTCGGTGACAGAAAATTTACCATAAGTAAAGGGTACTCTCTCTTTCCCTCAGCATGTACATTCCCTTCCTTGTCAATCAGAGCATACCGAGCTCCAGAAGTACCGAAGTCCATGCCAAGATACAGTTTCTTCCCAACTTCAAGATCAACCTCTGCATTAACTTTAATGTTTTGCAAAGCCTTCATTCTTCGATTCAGTTTACCAATTACTTTAGACACTAAAACTCTCAAAATCGGGGTTCTCAAATTATAATATCCTGACACGTGATAGTGAAGAAAAAAGAAACAAAAAAAGTCAGGTCTACCAATTTTCTCTATGTACAAAGCAAATCCAAATATCCAATGTATATTAAGAGTGCTTTATACAGCCAACTGTTTCCTAATCAATGAAAACAACAAGAAGCTAACCTTATTCCCTGTAAACCAAATAAATAGAAGATTGGTCCAGCATAAACTTGAATGGAGAGAAGAGTACAATTATATCTAAACTTGAACCGACAAATCATCTGTACAGTTAAATACCAGTGCGAATTAAAGGGCATAAACAGTGAACATTCGATTCCCTTCACTCCGAATAATCTTAAGATTCCAAACATGAGAATTAGAACCCGATTCCGGTTCCATATCTTCACATTATAGTCCTATTTAAACTGAATTTCATTTTCCAAATAATTCTAATAAAATAAAGTGTTCCAAATAATTCAAATAAAATAAAGTGCCCATGCCTTGCATCCTGCGTACTACTCGAGTTTATGTATTGTTTGTATACATGCGCATAATTAGATGGTGAGTTAATTACTTTGTTCTTGAGAGGAAGGCGGATGAAAGAGTAACGAGCATGGAGAATTGGAAATTGAGGTCGCCATTTGTTCGAGCGCGCTAAACAGATAATGCGAATTACTTGGCTACCCATGTACCTACTTTATACTCTCCTCGTCCTGTTCAAATTATCTGCGCTGCGTACTTTTACATCTAAAATCGCGTATTAGAAAACCCGAGCTTAAATGATAGAAATGCAACTCAGTGTATAGTTTAAAATTTGTAGTTTACGCTCAAAATTGATTCCAGAAAATGCCAAGCTACATGTACAGGGCTCGTGTTACTGTATCATTTTCCTTCCAAAAATTGTTGTGTTCCAATTTTATAAATTTATACAAGTTTTTCGATATCTCTAAGCCCCTATTAGATGATCATTATTTGAGAAAAATAATGTTTCGAATAGTGATTTTAAGAGAATGTATGGTTAAAAAGTTCGAAAAAGTTTTAGATTTACGTACAAAATATTTTATTGCGTGAATGTGTGGTTAAAAATGAGTATATAGAAAAAAGAATTTTCAAATTGTGAGAGTTGTGTTTCTCAAAACACATTTAAAATTGGTGTTATTTGTGTCAATTACCGTTTGCTGCTTATGTGAAGCCCATTTATTGGTAGATGGGTCTTCACACGGATTGTGCTACTTTAAACTAATTTGGGCTGTTAGATGAAACCATTGGCTGAGATTTATTCATGTGATAATATCGTTTGTTGGGTTACTGTTGAGCCTTTCACTTTTCCTGATTCTAGACTCTTCGTTTTCTCTCTCTTTGGCTCCTGTGTTTGAGTCTGTAATTTTTCTTCTTGTTGTGGTGTTCTCTGTAATAGATCTAGCCGATTTTATAGGTGAATCTTATGTGATAATCAGGCATGAAATAGAGGTTGATTTTGTGATGTTATTTCTAAGTGTTTGGGTTGGATTTGTAAGTTTGAACTCTCATTTTTTATGAGATCATTCGATCGATGACCAAAAATTGGAATTGAGTGATTTGATATAATCTATATATCTCTCTCTCTCTCTCTCTCTCGGAAGGTAGTTTTGCACTAGTGGAACGGGTTGTTCCTAAGCCCCTCAGATTAGATTATTTTTAGCTGAACTAGGGTCAACATTTTTTTAGTGTTCTTGTTCATTCATTTATTGCTTTTGTGTGTTTATGGTTTACTTTAGTAACTGGTTTCATACGTAAAATCCCTACAAAACTGGTATCGGAGCCTTCAAGATCTCTAGGTTCGTGTTTTCTTTTACAAAATATTATTTTCTTGGATATATTAATTACATATCTGTATAGATCTTTAAAAGATCTAAACAGATAGTGTATTATTTTGGGTATCTTGACTTTGACCGGTGTTAAATCTGGGCGAGACGCCACTAACTGATTTACTAGTTTTTGGGTAAGTTTGATTGGTTGATCGAATGCTTTGACTGGTGGGTTTGACCGAGGGCTTTGTGTTAATAATACCATTTTCAACAGTATTGGTAAGACCTTTCCAAACCTTCTTTTTATTTCAGTTTGGTATTTTTCTGTAGATGATATATGAATAATAGGTTATATATTTTCTGAATTCTTGTGATTGATTTGAAGTTTTGGAATAAATATATCTACATCATATATCTGTAATCTGTCTGGGCTTCTTTCATACCTTTATATATATGTGACTCAAGTTCTAGGTTGAATTGATTAACGATACTGTCAAATATTTGTTTTTACTATTCTTCAATTTCTGAACATTCTTCACTCTGTGGTTTCATTGTACTGATTATCTAAATATTGTTTTTCAAAATCTTTTCTATTATGTCCATGAGTACAAGCCACCCTTTTACATAATCCGTAATGGGTTAGAAGATCGAATTATCACAATTCGATGGAAATTGGGATTACTCTATATGGAAGCAGAAAATGAGGGTCATTCTAGTCCATCAAAGGGTTGCAAAGGCCCTTGATAATCTTGAAACATTTTCTGATGAGTTGAAAGCAAAACCTTCTGAAATTGATGAGATGAATGAAATTGCATATAGTTCTATAATTGTACATTTGTTTGATAATATTGTTAGACAAGTTGATAGTGCTGAAATTGCTAAAACTGTATAGACTGCATTAGATACCCTATTCTTGACTAGGACTCTGTCTAACAAAATATATCTGTTAGAAAGTTGTTTAGTTTTAAGGTGGACCCTGGAAAAGATTTGGAAGGAAACATAAGTTACTATAGCATAATTGTTAAGAGCCTAGCACACAATGTAAAAAGTTTGCGGATGAAGACTTAGCTGTTATATTGCTGAACTCTTTACTTGAATCCAATAAAGAGATCAGGAATGCCATAAAATATGGTAGGGGTACTCTTACACAAGCAATTGTAATGGATGCATTGAAGTCTATAGAGTTAGAGCTGAAGAGGGATAATAGAACCAACTCAAGAGAATAAAGTCTGTTTGTAAGAGGGAGAACCGAAAAGAAAGAATTTAATTTTCATAATAAGAAGGGTAGAGTGAGATCTAAAAGTAGATCTAAGACAAAAGTAATAAGGAATGTTATAACTGTGGGAAGTTGAGACATTTTAAAAGAGACTGCTTTGACTGGAAAAAGAAACAAAAGGACCTGAATAATAATGATCTAAATAATGCTGCCATAGTATCTAAATTGGATAGTTTACATGCACTGAATGTTTCTAATGAAGAGCTTAATAAAGACTGAATTTTGGACACAGGGTGCACTTTTCATATGTACCTTGAAAAGTCGTGGTTTTATAATTACAATGAAACATAAACAAGAAAGATTTATATGTAAGACAATAATTCTCAAACTGTGATTGGGATTGTAGACATTACTATCAAAATGTATGATGGCACTATATTGAACAACGTTAGGTGTATGTTAATCAGTTCTGCCTTGCCAAAGGTTTTTAGGTTGAAGCTGTATGTAATGCAGCCTACTTGATTAATAGGTCCCCTTCCAGCAGCATAGGTTTTAAAACTCCACAAGAACTGTGGACATGGGAGCTTCCAAATTTAAATCACATAAGAGTTTTTGGATGTGCTACATATGCACATCAATCAGAAGGAAAACTAGAGTCAAGAGCTATTAAATGTGTGGTGTTAGGTTACCCAGTGGGTGTGAAAGGATACAGGTTATGGGTTTTAGGTGTCCAAGGCATTAAGATAATTAATAGCAGAAATATAGTATTTAATGAATCCGAATGTCATGACTAAAACGGGATACTGATAAATCAAACAAATCTAAAAGTGTAAAAATTGTTCAGAATGAGGTAAAACTAGCTAAGTTTGATTTACCTAGACCTGAAAATGAAGATAATAATCTTGTACATCAAGAATCTGAACATGAACCTATTGAGGTGGCTAAATCCCAAACTGAAATTGAACCTGAAGTACTTGATCGTGCCACCGAACAAATATCTATTCAAGATTATCGACTTAGTAGGGATAGGGAAAGAAGGTAAATTAGGCCTAACCCTAGGTATGAGTTACTGATCCTGATTGACTTTACCTTAGTCTCAGGTGAAGCTCTTAAACAAGTTGAACATGCATCTTATGAATAAGTAGTTAATGGGAAAAAAAATATGAGAATTGGATAAGGGCAATATGCAAGAAGAAATGAAATCTTTAATTGAGAACAATACATGGAAATTGGTTAAATAACCTAAAGATCACCAAATAGTACAATATAAATGGATTTACAAACTTAAATAGGGTAACAACCCTAGTGATTTTAAAGCAAGATTTGTGGCTAAAGGTATACTCAAAGAGAAGTGGTTGATTACAATGTGATTACAATGAGATATTCTCACATGTAATCAAATATAAGACAATCAAGTTGGTTTTGATACTTGTTGTTCAATTCAATTGGGAACTTAAACAAATTGATGTTAAAACTTCATTTTTACATGGGGAGTTGGAAG
>CADEPD010008738.1:0-17880 GCA_902829195.1 Fraxinus dipetala
ACCTATTGAAAATCGTATAAAACCTCCTACTTGCTCACTAATTTATTTATCCTAAATAACCATGTAAATCCAATAATATTTCACTAAGGTAGGTTCAATGTCAGAAGCTATGTCTCCTTATGCAATGTCTTTCCGCTTTAAACCCTCCACTAATAGACACCAATTAAGTAAACAATATAATTAAATAAACAAAAATGCCAAACAATCTGAAATAAACCATATAGTTAAATAAGAAACCACATTGTTGTTGGATATTGACGCTTTCCTTTTAATTTTTTCATAAGGTCGTTTTGAGAAAAATAATGAAATAAAAAACTTTCATATATAAAAAGGAAAATATTGAGTATTAAGCTTTTCACTATATAAAAATTTTATACAATTATATAGAATTTTTTAGTCACGAAACCCCTCCAAGTATCGTAAAAATAAGAAAAAAAGAAAAAATAAATACACTAAGTTGTACCACATCCACAATTTTAATATTTAAACTACTCACAAAGAGAACAAAAATATTGAAGTGCTCAACACCCTCAAATCACTTCCACAGAAGAGTAAAAAAACGTCAATTTATAAGACAATGAAGGCTAAAATTCGATCTAAATTCTCATCCAAGTTTCGGCGGCCAAGGTAATTATTACCAAATTCCTTTCCTTTTCAAATTGTTAAGATAACATATTTTCTTGAATTCAAATTCAAACGCATACTATTAAAAATGGATACCTTTAATTTAATTTCCTTATTTTCCATTGAGGTACTTTTCTTTTGGCAAGTTTTAAGAAAATATTTTTTCCAACAATCTCCACCTTGATGAAAAATGAGTCAAACTTCGTTTTCTCTTCAGTAGCCTTTGATCATGATGCTCGAAAACTGGTAAACCTTGACCAATTTTGACCGTCATGGTGCTGAAAGTAGAGAAATAATATACTCAACCATATGAAGATAATCACTTCGAATTACAACAAGATTCCAAGAATTTCATTGGCTCATGTCGAACAAATTTGCTGAAAAATATTGGTGCAATCCCTTGCTTGACTTTCCTAGGAGCTCATGAACCATAGACATCAAATCCACCACACTTTGTATCAATATCAAGCAATGCTCATGTGCAAACATGTGAACTCGGAAATAGTGGCACATCATGTATCATGGTAACTAGCGCGTCTATTAGGATGCAAATAACTTAGTCAAGTGAAATTATCGTCTCCCATAATGTCACACTCATTGTCCCATCTGAATGAGTAGTTAGCGGGGTCTACTCCCTCTTTTGGATAGTTTTGCATGATGTGACAAGATTATCCATATTTGATCGGGTTCTTCCTTTAAAGCTATGTGTAGTTGAAATTGAATCAATACATCATTGACTTCTACTTGCCATAAGTCAATATTGATTACTTCATCAATTTATCCAAGTCATTACACATATATTTTCTATGTTCCGACACTCTGAATCACATGAGCTCTATTACAACTATTTTCCAAGTTCAAGCACAGAAAATACATATCAATGATGTGGACAAAAGTGTTGAATTTAATTTTGACTTGTGGCAAGTACAAGGTAATGATGTGTTGAACAAATTTGGATTTTGCAGATCTTTGAGAGCGGATCAACCCAATCAAGTATGTAACTTGATCACGTCAAGAGAAGTTATTTAAGAGATGGAGCACACTCGACTTGTAGACTATACTACCAACCCTTAACTATTTCGAATTTAATTATAATTTCATTACTTTAATTTTGTCTAAAGAATAGTCAATTACAATGGAGACTTATCACTTCTGATAATATAAAACGGACGTTTCAATGGTAAAGTGCAGTTTGCCATGCCTTATATTTGGAAAAAGCATTATTTAAGTTGGCTAAGAGCGATAAAAGGGTAGCAAAATTGGGAAGTAAAGAGACGTGTATAGTGGAAATTTAAATCAAGATTAATTTTGACGTTATAACATGATTAGAGAAAGAAATTGTTCCCAATTAATGTTGTGACGTTTTGAAAACCTAAATAGTATTAGATATTAAACGCCCTAAAGTACTGAGCACAAAATCAATTAAAAATATATATTAAGGAATTTATCCGAAACCTTATTAATCGCATTAAAACTTGACCCATTAATTAATAATCGAATCCATCAATTAATTAGTTAGGTTCATAAATTTCCTAAATCTATCTATTAATTAAATCCTCACGTTTACCTTCACTATGCGTCCTCTGTGTATGAGCCATAAGGATCCACACTAAATCAGGTAAGATAAACTAAAATATGTTTTTATTTATCGAATTAATTTAACCAATTAATCAATCCACATTAAAGGTCTTACATAAACATCTAGTAATATATCAAGACAATTCATGTGACGAGATAAATCACGTGCTATTGCAAGACCTTAAATGTCCGGTTAACGTAAAATACAATCCATCCATCAACTATATCTCAATTTGTTAGAAAGCAATTTGCATCAAACTCATTTGACCAATTGTATCAATTGTTAATTTGAACTATTGATTCATTGAGTTGTATTTTGAAACTCTTTTATGATAATAACTCCACATTGGCCAAGCATTAATTTCAATATCAATATTCAAGTCTAAAGATGTCAGGATATATTTTGGTTCAATATGAGAGTGCTGAATCAAATCTTGAGCATCCATCAATCTTCATGTTATTTGTATCATACTCGGTACTCTTGTATTAACAATCCGAACATAGAGTCATATCCCAAACTATCAAAGTATAACAATACACACATAAGGTTCCATGATGATTTCAAGTTTTAAGGATAAGTTTTTTAACCATCATTGAGAGATTATCTAACACTATTAAGATAGTGACTGAAATGAAGAAAGAATAATTTGATATCTTTATTCATAGGAGAAGATACATATATATACAGATTGAGAAATCTAAAGTAGGAAGTAAGAATCCTATAATTAAGTCAATCCCTATAATTAAGCCTCTATATAATTATTTACACTAACATTTCCTTTCAAGCTGGAGCATAGATATTAATCATGCACAACTTGTTACAAATATAATCAACCCGAGTTCCATTTAGAGCCTTTGTGAAAATATCTCTTAGTTGTTCTCCAGTTTTCACATATCTCGTATAGATTAAATTTTGCTGTATTTTTTCACGAACGAAATGACAGTTAATCTCAATATACTTAGTTCGTTCATGAAACACGAGATTAGATGCAACATGAAGATCAGCTTGATTGTCACACCACAACTTTGCTGGTATTGAAGTCTTAAGACCAACTTCAGTTAAGAGTTGATATGTCCACATGATCTCACACACAGACTGTGCCATAACTCTATATTCTGATTCTGCACTGGATCGGAACACAACATTTTGCTTCTTACTTTTCCACGAAATCAAATTCCCTCCAACAAAAACACAATAGCCAGTAGTGGATCTTCGGTCAATCTTAGAACCTACCCAATCTGCATCTGAGAAACATTCGATCTGAGTATGTCCATAATTTTTGTACAGAATCCCACGTCCAGGAGCTCCCTTTAAATAATAAATGATTTGTTCTAAAGCTGCCCAATGGTGAACTATTGGGAAGACATGTATTGACTTACAATACTGACGAATACGCAATATCAGGACGAGTTACATTAAGATAATTCAATTTTCCAACCAGCCTTTTATACTTCTCAGGATCTTCAAATAAGTCACCATCGTTGGTAAGTTACAAATTAGGAAGCATTGGAGCACTACCTGGCTTAGCTCCCAACTTTCCTGTCTCGGTTAATAAGTCAATCACATATTTTCTCTAAGATAAGAAGATGTCTTTCTTGCTCAGCTCAATTCCCAAGAAATACTGCAACACTTCTAAATCTTTTGTATGAAATTGGGTATGTTCAGAGAAGAAATTCCCATAGCATTACTGCCAATAATAACAATATCATCAACGTACACAACAAGGAGATTAATGTCGGATTCAAATTGGTTGTAGAAGACTGAATGGTCAGACTTGCTCTTTTGCATTCCAAACTTTTTCACTGCCTTACTAAATTTTCCAAACCAAGCACGCGGACTCTATTTCAAACCATATAAGGACTTTCAAAGATGACACATTTTCCCATGCTCTCCCTGAGCAACATATCCTGGTGGTTGCACTATATAAACTTCTTCCTGGAGATCACTATCTAAAACTGCATTTTTTATGTTTGATTGATGTAAAGGCCAATTATGAGTAGCTGCCATAGAAATGAATAAGCGAATAGACGTTAATTTGGCTACATGAGAGAAAGTGTCATAATAATCCACACCATAAGCCTGAGCATAGCCCATAAGACGAGCTTTAAGCCTAGCCATTGATACATCGGAATTGACTTTGACTGCAAACACACATTTACATCCAATAGCCTTTTTTTTCCTGTAGATATGTTCACTAAATCCCAAGTACCATTAGCATCTAAAGCATTCATCTCCTCTATCATAGCATCACGCCAACCAGGATGGAATGAGGCTTCATGAACAATTTTCGGAAGAGCCATAAAGTCAATGGAAACAACAAAAGAACAAGCAGAAGAAGACAAGTGATCATAAGAAACGAAATAGGAAATAGGATAAGTGCACTGACGTTTACCTTTGCGAAGAGCAATAGGTAGATCAAGATCATTGACACTGGATCCGATGTCGAAGAAAACATAAGTGCCGAACATGCATTAGGAGGGTCATGTCATCTGGAATAGACCAGGTAAATATGTGGTGGTGGTGTTGGATCAACATGTGTAGAAATAATATTAGTTGACTGGTAAGTGACATGATAAGAAGTGGGAAATAAATGAATTTGTTCCAGTAATGTAAGATCAGCCGACATAAGATACATGTTAAGACTCTGACAGTAACATCGATACCCTTTTTGTAGAAGTACTACAAAATATTTTAGGTTCAATAGAAAATGAGGGTTTAGTAGGAAAAATGACACTATAAGGATTTTCACCATGAAGAACAGATGAAGGCATCCCATTAATCAAAAAACAGGCCGTGGAGACCACATCAGCCCAAAATTGTTTAGGAACATGCATTTGGATGTCTATTTTTTCTTTCAACCACACCATTTTGAGAGGGTATGTCAACACATGAGGATTGGTGAAGAATATCATTTTGAAGCATGTAAGTCTGAAAAGAATCGAAAAAATATTCTTCGACATTATCACTTCTCAATGTATGCACAGAAACATTAACTGTGTTTTAATTTCAGCACAAAATGCACTAAAATGAGAAAATAGACCAGAACGACTCTTCATTAAATAAAGCCAAGTCACATGAGAGAAATCATCAACAAAGGTAACAAAATACAGAAATCCAGTTTTAGATACAACGGGACAAGGACCCCAAACATGTGAATGAACTAACTCAAAAGGAAAACTAGCTCTTTTATTGACTCGAGAAACTGAGGACAGACGATGATGTTTTGCAAACTGACACATCTCACAATCTAAAGACGAGATATTCTGAAACCGAGGACATAATTTCTTCAACAAAGATAAAGATGGATGTCCCAACTGACAATGTGCTTCAAAAGGAGTTAAGACACCTGAACACGCAATGGTTTTGGGCACTTGGGTATCCAGAATATAGAGCCGCCTAATTCATGTCATTTACCAATAATTTTCTTCGTCATAAGATCTTGAAAAAGACAATAGTAAAAAAAAATGAAATATAACAGTTTAAGGTCCGAGTAAGTTTTCTCATAGACATTAAATTGAAAGAAAATTGTGGTAGACTTAAGACAAAAGATAAAGAAATTAATGGGGTTGGATTAATGATACCAGAATAAAGAACAAAAGAATTAGAACCATCAGCTAAGTAACATTAGAAGAAGGTGTATGCAACTAAAAAGTGGAGAAGAGACTAGGATTACCTGTCATATTATCTATGACACCAGAATCAATGACCCATTTTGAGGAAGAGGAAAGAAGACATGTATCGGGTTTACCTGTCTCAGCAATGCCAGAGATAGGTTGAGATGAATTCTTCAATCCTTCTTGGTACTGAGTGAATTTAGCAAATGTATCTGCAGAAGCTGTAATGATATGCTTAGAGGATGAGATTAGTGTAGTAGTAGTAGTAGCTACAACATGAGCTGAGTGTGACTTTAGAGATTTATTGTGTAATTTTCGGCAAGTACGTTTGATATGACCCGACTCATGACAATAGTAGCATACAACTTCCCTTTCATCCTGACTTCGATTGTCCCGACTATCTGTACCCCCGCCTTTTGTATTACCTCTACTACTACGACTGATAAAAGCACTAGAAAACTGAACAAATGAAGCAACATAAGCACTAGTATCTGTGTGAAGTACTCTAGTAAAGGTCTCTTGTAGAGATGAAATCTCAGCACTGGAGAGAATATGGGATTTAACAGCTTCAAATTGAGAATTAAGACTAGCTAGAAAACTCATTACAGCCATTTGCTCCCACTGAGCTTATTGAACTTTCACATCAAGGCTAAAAAGTAACAAGACATCCAGTTCTTCATAGGTCTTTTTGAAATTCATAAAATAAGCCTGAGGAGACTGATCTTGTTGTTCAGCACGATAAAAACCCTTATAGATTTCATAAATACGTAACACATTCCCTTTCTCAGAGTACATAAATTCTAAATATTCCTTCAATTCTTTAACATACTCACACTAATTAATCTGACTATCTCAGTGTCAACGGAATTCCGATTTTGTAAGAATAATCGAGTATTATCTCTTACCCATGTCTGCCTAGTATTATCTGTTAGCGGATCTTCAGTAAGATAATTGCCCATAGAAATACTCCGCAAATAAATTCGAACTGTCTTACACCAATCTAAATAATTTGGACCAACCAATTTATGCTCCGTGATTTTGGACATCATTGGAATGACATCAGTCACAACTAAATTCTTTTGCTCATCAGCCATAGAAACAAAGCACAAAATCCAAATAACAAATCAAAGCAGTAACCAAAAAATTCAGCAAGTCCAAAACAAAAATTTCAACGATCCACCGAAATTACAGAGGCAGCCCAAGTTAAAATGTCAAAGTCCAATATTAGGGCCCAAATAAATTCTATAAAAGAGGCCCAATTAACAATTATAGTCCCAACCAAAAACAATTAGGCTGCCCAAGAAGAAACACACCGAAAGTCTCATTTATATCTTCACGAGAGCGATGATCTGCTCCACCATTGAAGCCACATGCAGATTCGACAACCATGAGACTACGTACCAGCCACTACTGAAGACGTCGACAGGTTCGACCACCCAGAGACGACCCAAGCAGGCGTCGGTCACTACAAAAAGTGCTGACTAGAGAGTAACTGAAAATCCGTCGGCCTAGAAATTCACGAAGGAATTCTGACAATACGTGAAGATCGTGAAAAAGTTCCAGTCGCCGCAGAAGATACTAATCAGAAATCAAGCCCACAATTCCAGAAATTTAGACTCAGTCGTCAACATCCAAGAAGACTATCGAAATTGTCACAAACTAAGAATTGGATTTTAATTCAGAGACTTTGCTCTGATACCATGAAACTAAGACGAAAAATAATTTCTTGATATATTTTATTCATAGGAAAAGATACATATATATACAAATTGAGAAATCTATAATAGGAAGAATGAATTCCTATAATTAAGTCAATCCCTATAATTAAGCCTCTATATAATCCTACAGACTGTAGGAATTATTTGCACTAACAAATACGAAACTGCAGACGATGGCTCAGATTGAATCTTAAATGAGCAGTTGGATGGTTCGGATCCATATCCAACGGTTGAGGTTGATGACCATCGCATATAAAAGGCTATATCTTTAGGTGAAAATCACTTTACTTTTGAAAAAAGGAACAATCAAACTCCCAAAAACTCTCGAGTTGTTCTTTAACCTATCAAAATTCTTCTGGTCATTTTTACGAAGTCCTACATTTTTCTTCGGTGACTTTCTTGTCCGATTTCGTAAATATTTTCGACTCATTATTTGATTTTGAATTTCATGGCTTCATAATCTTCTGATGAGGGACCTAGTTATTAGGATAGTAGCTTCAGAGATAGGGGTTACAATCACCAACACCGTCGATCTTTTCCATGCCATTAGGGCAGGACAGAGCGCTTTAACCATGATGGAGGGTCGGATAGACTATAATGCGGGTTGGGGACAGCCAAAATTTCTTCAAATATAATTGCAGCCAACCTTGTGGATATTAGGGAAAAATACTGCATTCTCTATACTATTGAACTTCTAGTTCATTCTCATGACGAGCCAGCCTGCTTCCCTGGATCAGGGTGTGTGGCTGTCAACGAGTTTCTTCTGAAAGGAGACTTCATCTGCCCCATCATCTTTTCTTTTGAGCTGTCCTTAGGTCTTATAGGTTGGCACCTACCCAGCTCATCTCCAATGCTTGGACCTAGTTAATGGAGACCTACTTCATGTGGAATGAGACCTCCCTTTGAGAGGATATGCCTCTCCACATCTTTCAATCCATTTTCCAGCCTAGAGTCTTAGGTAAATGGGATTCCAAGAATGGATACTTTTTGTGTCCATTGGGTGGCACACTCCCCATTTTCATAGGCCTCATCTCCTCCATCATATGATAAAAGAATACTTAGTTTTGGGTGACAGGGTAGTGGCAGATGTGTGAGGGTGACAAAGTCCCCTATGTGATAGTGCCAACCAACTATTCCAAAGCTAGTGAGTGTTTGATTGCTTTGTAGAAAATTTCAACAAGATGAGGCATCACACCTGTGACGTGGCTTCCATCCTTGCTGCCACCTCTACGGCTGGGAGAAAGGGGTTCAAGCCCTCATCTGCTGCAAAGTAGGTGAGGGATCAAGTTGAAAAAATCAACAAAGAGGCTACTGGTCGTGAAGGAGAAATGCCAGGATAAAGGGAAAAATAAGGCGGATGAGGTCCCCAAGAAAAAAATTACATTCTCGTCTACTGGAGAAGGAGATCTATGGTCAGCCTACTGCCTCGATCTGAAGTCCCTGCAGGGGAGAAACTCATGGCGGCCTTTATTGCTGCGGCCAAGGGGCAGAAGAGGTCAACTGTTGTAGAGCCTCTAAGGCAAAAACTGCCAAAGAGGAGAAGGACCTCAAGTGACACGACAATTGCCTACAGCCCTTCGAACCAAACTCTCACTGTCGAAGAGGAGTGACGAACTGGCTCCGAAGGCTCAGACCATGCTTCATCCAGAAATTCAAACTACTGCTGCTACATTCCACAAATATTGGATGGATAGGTGGCAGATCTTCATGAAGACCAGCGATGCGGTGGACATGTTTGCCACCATGGTAAGCTAGATAGGAAGGCGTTTGGGGTCACCGTTTGGGATTATCATAGAGGCTGAAGTCCTCTTTAAAAACATTTAGAAGAAAAATAAGGAGTTTCTAAAAATTGCGTCCCAAGCCAAGAAGGAGGCCAAGAAAACCTAGAAAATTTGTCCCAAGCCATGGAGGAGGCCAAGAAAACCTAGGTCAACGCTGAGGTTGCCAAGAAGCAGTAGGCTGAGGAGGCTACGAAACTCGCTTCTACTTTGGCAAAGATTGAAAATCCAAAGAAAGAAGTCTTATCTCAAATTGACGTGGCTTCTCTTATGGAAAACTAACTCGAACAAAATTCGACTAACTTGAATTATATTAATTACTTAGCTTAGCTTACATTAATTACTGAAATATTCAATATATCAACAACTATGTGCTTTGGCTAGGCCTGCACGTCTAAATCGATCACTTTCCTCTTGTTGAACAAAAGAACATATCTAACTAGTTGGCATCTCAATACGGTAAACTGGGCAATAGGGACTTGTCCTTAACCACTACTCGACGCAATTGGAATGAAACATATGCGAACATGGCATAAATATAGCTTTTGACCCTTTAGGAAACTCATCAATGCATATCATGCAACATACGCATCTACATGCAAAATTAAAAAGGTTGTGATCTCGAGACATTGATTTAACAATTTCCCATGCAGCAAAAATTACTCTGCGGATCAAACACTCACGCTGAGAGTTCCTGAGGGGCCAAATTCTAACAGCCCCTAGGACGATTTTGCGAATCTTGTTATAGCACAGAAATTGTTCAGGTTTGATACAGACATTGTTTGAAATTCTTGGCTGTTGAAGTTCTGCAACGACTCGTCGTGTAGAAAATTCTTCGTAGTTGATCAAACGGAGGGTAGTATTGCAAGAAAATTTTATATTGACTCGAACTGAGTATGGCTGATCATGGAATGTAACTGCTTCTTCTCCTGCTTTCGTAATCTGAAACTGCATATCTGTGTGGGAGATATAGTTAGTATCCATGTTAAAGATCTTGAACAAGAATACAGATTGCAAGATAGATGAAAGTAGATTTTTTTGGGAGAAAACAATGAATCTAAGGGACAGTATATATAGGGTTTAGGGAGTGAATTCCGTGTTCAAGGATTGCTGTTTTTGGTAAATTTTCCTTATCCGTGTAGAGAAGGGGAAAAAAAAGTGAAATCAATTTAGGAATTTATACTTTCTGGACAAACCAAGGAAAGTTGCCATATTTATTTTATTTCTATTTTTTTTCACGTGGATCGTAGTCTTTATATATATATATTCTCTAGAACTCTGTTTTTTCCAGTTTATTTTTTATAAAATGGATGTTTTGAAAATTGGATTGGATGGGTCGGGTTTTTCAAATGAGTTTTTGTAAAAGAAAATATTTTTAAATAGCGATTCAACTTGGAAATATAAAATGTTATGTTGTTTTTACTATTGTTGATATTATAACTTTAACTTTTAGTTAATGATACAATTTCATTTTTTATTTTATATTCATGAAAATTATTTTATGATATGCATTATATACTCAACTAATTAATTTTGAATACAAATATTCTAAGCCCCGATTTGATGTAGCTTAAAAAGTTGATTAAAAAAATCAATAATTAATTTTAAGTTAACAATACATTTCGTGAGATCCACAAGTTTTAAAATTAACTTTTAAATCACATATTTTATTAAATTTTATCAAAATATATTTTTAGCTACACCCTATAAGTAGCTTTTGAAAACAAATTAGTTAATCAATCTCATTCTTGCCAGATAGTGCATGTCGTACGGATGCCAACGCGGGCATTAGATTTTAGTGAAATTAATAGATATTAGATATTAGGGAGAACAATAAAATAAATTGCATTTCTTATTTTGGTTTTTTTGGGAAAAAGTCGTGCACAATGCTCGAAAGAGATAAACAAAATAAATTTGAAATTTGGAAAAAAAAATAAAAAGAAAAAGAAAAATCAGAATTCTAGAATTCTATGTGGTCAATGAACTCCAAATGACACCACGTGGTTACGTTAGATTAGTGACAGTAATTGACACCCTCCACTTGATTGTGGCATTGAAATCTAAATTCAAAAATAATACATCCTCCGTTCCATAAAAGAAAAGGTTTAACAGATAGATAAAAATACACATTTTGTACAAAAATAAACGAATTTGATTAATTCAATCTTCTTTGAGATATTCATTTGGTTCTTGGACATAAACTATTGAAGGTAAATTTCCAAGTCTGGTAAATTTCCAAGTCTGGCGGAATTGTTATAATCTTGAGGAAAATGATCTACTAATCCTGGAAGCACCAATGCAATAATCCTAAATATTTTCATAAACCAACCTTCTTTATATTCCACACCCTTTCTCCAAGGCAATACTAAACTCCTAATCAGCTCGTAAACCGCATTTAAAATCTTCGGTAAAATGTATAGCAACGAGAAGTAGTTCTTATTTGGTTCTTCCTCTCGAACCTGCATCTCGGTCGAAGCAAGTAATGTGTTAGTAAACATACCTTAACTCCATACACAATGAGTTTCAGAGAGAATTTTTATTTTTTGTTATTTTATCAAGGCAGTTTAGGTATCGAAAGATTTTTCATTAAAAATAAAAAGAAAAGAAAAGAAAAAAGAAAACAATGAAAGGAGAATTTGTTGTACAAAACAAACCTCAAAAGGTGTTTCTATAATTATCAAAATAAAGACAAATATATCCCTACTAGTTTATTATCTTAGAGAATGTATCTTTTATGAATAAAAAAGGAGATTAGGGAATAGAAAAATTATGAACAAGAATACATAGATTTACATGCAAATCCTAAATGGGAAAAACTACGGATCAGAGGAGATCATGCACTATATCAAAGATGAGTACAAGAAATAAATGCTTTCGACAGCCAATCCCAATAATGATTATTCTACTTGAGCATTATGTAGGGTATAAACCCTAATGTACATGTAGCAAAACTCTTCAAATATATAGCATGCGAGAACAATAAAAGATGTTTATACCACTCCAAACAGGATCAATGGGGGGCCATGAGATCAAGTCGATCCCTCTGCTACCATCATCACACACCCCAAAAATTCTCATAAACTTAGTTTCACAATATATGTTGCACTATGAACTTGGCCAAAAAGAATTGTGTCAACATACTCTTAACATATCTACTCCTTTCTATTCATATATTTAACTATAATAATTTTTTTACCGTATAAAGCAAAAAATGTTAAATTTATCTTTTATTTCCAACATCAACACCAAAATCAAAACTCACCTGCCCCTTGTAGCAGCTGTTGAAGTATAGGCATGCCCCAAAGTGCCTAAACAAGAGTGTTTTATCATCGTACGGCAATCTAGGCACAATATCATTGCAATAAACATATCTTAAATATTTCACATTATACACTCTCATTTTTTCCTTCATGTACTCTCCAAATTGCTTATTTCCCACTCTTGGCTGACCAAACGTGTATACTCCTTCCAATCTATCCAACAACGTTTCTTCTCCATGCATAGTTAATATAGCTACAAATAAGATTGCCAATGCCCCTCCAAGGCTGTGACCTGTCAATATAAACTTGGCATTCTTGTTATGATGGATTAGGGTTTTTAGATGTTCCCTTATTGTGTAATAGGCAAAGAGTTTTTGGTTTGAGTTCAATTGGATTTTGTTAGGCCATCCTTCGATCTTTTGTAAACCTAGAGCTTTGAGGAATCCTCCGTGGATTTTTCCGATGCCTGGAAACTCGTACCACGAGATGTCGATGTCTGTGCGCCATGCGATGGTATCGAATGGTTCTGTCCCCCTAAATGCGACCACAATTAGGTTATTGTTGGTGCTTGTATCTTCGAACATAATTGCTTTCATGGTGTTCATTTCTTCGTAATCTACAAAAGATTTGGTTCTAATAGTTTAGACTTTCAAATTAGGTTTAATGCGTTATGAGAGAAAATAAAAAACTATGAATTCAATTAAAATTGTCCACTCAAGCAACATGTGGCTACAGAATAAAATTAGTGAAAATCTAAATAGTGCTTACTAAAATCAATATTTGTTGGTGAATACTCATATTTCGTAGCCAAAAAAAAAAAAGGTTTTCGTAATACCAAAATCTATAAATTTATTTTTATTAGTGAATACCCACCGAAAAATTAAAGTTATTAACATAATTCTTTTAATTATTATCAAGGAGAAAATCCAATTTGGAGAATCCGTTGTTAAAACTATTTTTTAAATATTGGTTAGGGAAATTTTTTTCAAAAAATTGTCTAATCATCCACCCTTACAACAGTGATGTATGTTCCATGTAAAATGATAGTTCAACATCAAGAAAAAAATTTGGTAAAAAAAAAAATCAAAATTATCGCCACGTTTATCTTAAATGGTTTTGTTAGGAGAGAGAGATGCGAAAATCATATGTAAAATTGTAAAAGTTCAATATTTACAAATTTATTTTGGTAAAAAAAAAATTCAATATTGTAGCTACTGTTTTAAAACTATGTTGCATACATGTTTTTTTTTTCAATAATGATGATGAAATTATTGAATTAATTTGAATATGCATTTGAATTAATGTTTTATACTGTTATAGTGTTCTTTTTGTGTAAACTACAAGTTAGAATGGTTGACTTAGCTTGTAAGTCTCATGATTTTAGCATATTAAATATTTCATATTTCTTATGTAAAGCAAAAATAATTACATATTTTATAGATCTAGTAATGAGTAACTATAGTCGCACCACAATTTTCATTTCTTGCACCACAGTTTAATTACAAATAAGGTTTTCATTCTCTTATCATTGTAGCACTTATGTCTCTAAATTGTTTTCATCGAATTTTTATCTTTAACGTTCCATTAATTAACACATCTCATCTTTTATAGCAATTTTTGTGAATATATTTTGTTTGTGTGCTTTAAAATGAGAGAAGTATTTTATCGTATTTTGTATTCATTGTCCTTTTTAGATATATGATGGACAAATAAGTTGTTTTACATCTTCTCAATGGAGTTTTGGTTGGAAACAATTATTAGAGATGACACGTGTTAATTAATCTATGGTTGATGATAAAAAGAATAATATTATTTAACACCAATCTATATGTCATTATGTGATTGGTTTAATTAAATATAAAATTATATGATTCATTTATTTATGTATTTCATTAAATGATACTTAGTGCCACGTAGAATAGTTATGTAATACTAGTGGTGCTAAATAATATTATTCAGATATGCGATGAAAAGAAGTTAAGGACATAAGTGCTACAATAAAACAAATGTAGGACCTTAAGTACAATTAGACAGTCATGCAACAATTAAAAACTTGGTGAATAAAATTACCCTTTAGCTTAGCCAAAATCCTTATAGTCCCTATGTAGACCTTAATTAGTTGTCACAACATAATGATTAAGCTAAGTTTCAAGGAAAAGGGCTGGGTTTTAATAATGATCATAGCTTCTCACGTACCGTTCCAAAAGTTGTAGAACTCCAAGAATTTCATCTGTCAATTTGGGAAAAAAAACAAATGAAGGATATAAATCAGTGATGTACATATGCTGTTGCTGGTAAGAAAGACAAAGTAAACTTCCATATTTACAGAGACTTTTTACCTAACCTCCAACAAAAGAATACAAGTAAATGCAAGATTAACGATTTCACGAGACGGACGAGTAAATTAATTTTGGAAAAAATGGAGCTAAAATTCCCATTATTTGGAAAATGAGTAATACACTTGGGTCCCTATTCCACAACACCAAGTGGATTGATAAGAGTATATTTCCGAGTCATGTGCAAGTCGAGCTATTGTGACGGAAAAACTCTAGATTTCTAATCAAATGGGAGCGTATGTGTCTATTTTTAAAAGGTCGGAGACTTCAATGCCTCAAAAACAAGTGGACACGAAGAATGGGGACCCCAGATGCAAAATACAAATTTACCTGCCAATGATCTCTAATTACATCTTGGATGAAGGCCTTATTTTCGTAGGATAGTTTTGATGCCATCATAGCCAGGGATGGAATGTAGCGGTTATCACCATTTTTAATGCTCCTGTCTAATTCTACCCTGGTGTCCAGATTTCCAACAATTGATCTGAAATTTGGTGATGAATTGTCTGGTCTCACCAATCTTCCTGCACACCATAAAATGGAAAGTATTATATTAGACCAACGGTTGAAGAGAAAACTTAAATTGATAACATATTTTCTTCTAATGGTTTAAGTTTTTAAACGAGGTGATTTAATATCACATCAGACATTCAGAACAGATGAGGATCTCGAATTCAAGTCTCACCATTACCACTTATAAAATTGTGGATGCACAAAGTTATGATAAATATGATTGTTTTTGCTGACATGATAAGAGAACCTTACTTATAGTTTTCTGCAGTAGTCGTACTCTGAGAATCATACTTACTGTTCTTTCATCGCATCCGCAGTGGAGTTTTTATCCTACCCATTGGGAGCAATAGATAAATTCTATACTTTCCATGTGATCTGATCTCCTACCTAACATGGGAAGAATAAAAATTTTTCATTATTGACGTGGCAAAGAAACCTTAATTAAGGTTCTCTGCAACAGTCATACATTTTGAGAATCGTCTTAGAGCCATACTTACGGTTCTCTATACCACATCAGCACTAAGAAGTTTTTATCATATCCACTAGGAGTAGTAGATGAATTCTATATTTTCCGTATGCACTCTTTAAGCTAGACTAACACCGCAATAAACAATTTTTAATTTCTTTTTCTTATCGCTACTTTCTAATCAACCTAGAGAAGTGACATATTTATCCATTTAAAGTTTGTTTTCAACGGATGATCAACGCAACAACATAGAAAGTAATGAAGAACGTAAACCTGTTAGCAGATTCAAGAAAAGCTTGCTGTAGCCACCATTACACGACGGATAATTTAGCCACAGCTCTAGCAGTGACCCTATCTCCGCCATAGGCTCTTTCAACCAAAGGAAGAGCTTCTGCATCACGACCGAGAAAAAGATGATCCATCGATGCCGAAAGCTTCTCACGGTGGCTTCTTCAGAGGCATTGAAGAAATCCCTTTTTCTTAATGCACTTGAACACAAGATTCTGATGCAATCCAATGGACTAGCTTCTTCTGGTTTTAGAACCAGATACTCTTTGCAGAATTTTTCTTCAGCCATTACTTTGAAGGGAAGGGTGCTTGATGATAAAATAGTATATAGGGTTGCAGTTTTTATATTCTTTCTGATAAAGATTGCTTAACCATGTGGCTTAAGCCTGATAGTTACATTAATTAGTGACTAAGACCGTCATTATAATATTAACATTGGATCAAGATTTAGAATATAGTTGTCAAATCTGAAGTTAAAATAAAATTGAAGTCTACGCTCCATGATCCGAAGTAATTTGAAGAATTAATTTTCAATGCAATATTGGATATTATAGTGCACCAAAATAGTTAAAATATTTTTTTTTTTCTGTCTTCATCTTGTTTGATGCTGAATAATCTAACATAGAAAAATTTTGGTAATGCGTGATTTCAATGACATGATAACTAAGAGCGGTACTAGTGGAGATAGAACCATTGACGACTAATAGAGTTTTGAAAACATCGAGCACCGACATATCGGGCTCGATACAATTCCTCAAGATGTTCAACAAAGCTTAGCTAAGCTCATCATTGAATTTAAACATGGATGGCCACCAACTCCCGTGGCGACTTAGAATTTCATGATGTACCATTGTAAGAAGAGCAATGGTCAACAATTGACTTCAAACTTGCCGCCAAACGCCCTAAGGAGAATTACAGAGACCTCAACCTTAGGGTTCAACCCGTCAATGACCTAAATTAACAGAGATAGCAACAACCCATAATTGACCTACCCCACCAAGCTTAATGACAAATTATTGCAGACTACGAAGAAGCAGACCCTCATTAAGACAACCAACAAACGAACGATGCACGACTTAAAGTTCAAACACATAACCCTGAAGTTTGAAATTCCAACAGATGTGGGATCGACGATCATCGACAACAAGGTTTCTAGAAGGTGCTTATCCCCTCTACTAGAGGTACGCAATCATCAAAATCTTTGAAGAGTTGCGGGCAATTTCTAGCAGCCAAGAGGAATCACCCTAAATTTACGACAGCAAAGAGCTATCGAACCAAACACTCGTACAGATCGGATACCAGTAGCATGAAATCAAAATAATCATGACCTAATCATGGCTTGAAATCAAAAGGAAACAATGGCTTGAAATCAAGAGGAAAAATCAGATCTGAATAAAAGAAGATTTTTTCATGATTATTCTACCTTAACTTTTGCGTGATTTGTTATGTTACATATAAATCACTATCCAAAGTAGATCCCCATGAAAAGGAGTTTGTGCCAAGAAAGTCCTTTTTTTTTTCTACCTTTTGTAACTTGCATACACAAAAATATAAGCTTAAACAGATATTAAGACTTCGCCTAAAAGTTAAAACTTATGCATGTTTCATTTATTTAATGAATTAATTCGTCCTACACTTTGACAAGATATGTTGAATTGAAAAAAAAATAATTAAAAGAGCATTCTTCTAAAAAGCCCGAGCCGG
>CADEPD010008745.1:0-11096 GCA_902829195.1 Fraxinus dipetala
GTAGGATTTTGGTGTTAGGAAGGGTGGGAGGGGGGTGGAGTGTTTGAAGAAGATGCTGATTTTTTTCTTTTATTTATTGTTTTTAAAGAGAAATTACTAAATGAACTGAAATGCGAATCCTTAAAATGGTCAAAATATCTCATTTTTCAATTTTTCAAGTTGACTAACGGTGATTTAGACAGCTTCTGTCCAGATGGACCTCCGGTGCGAATTTCTCAAAGGCTTGAGATTTGTGGTGACACAAAGTGAAGGTTCAGATAAAGTCAGTAAAAAATGAAAATGTTTGGGACTGTGGTTGCAATTTTTCCTTGATTTAAATAGAAGATAAGTACTACCAAGTTGATGTGGATTTGCAAACAAAATAGATAAGATTTCTTTAAAACTAAATTGTGAGAGAAAAGGAACTGGGCACCTTTAATGCAAGATGAAAGAAATGTCCCTTAATCTATGACGCACAACGTATAATTTGACAACGAACAAGATGAAGAACAAAAAGAAAGGGGGTTCAAGAAGAGTAAAATGGAGGACAAAAGAAATCAATTTTTATTCGAGTAATGTTATTTATTATCATGATATTGGATATCAATTATGTGATAACTTAGTATCCCTCACATTTATCTCTCTATCCCCTTCCCCTCTCTCATAAAATTGAATCGTTTAATTTCATTATTCTACATAAACTGTCACATCATCGATATTTCATCATCATAAACCATATTATCGATATTTCATCATTATAATGATAAATAACATTATTATTTTTATTCATATAATCAAGTTGTCTTTTACATTGAATAAATTCCTCTGTTTATACTTTATAAAAGCAAATAAACTAAGAAACTAAAAGGAAATCAAATTCTAATAAACTATAATTATATCAAAATATCAAAACTAATCTTATATAATCCAATTTAATCAAAATAACATATTTGGAATCAAACTTTACTTTTAAAATCATATTTAAATTATACTTCTATTTTTATTTTTATCCTTATCTTGATCTCCATCACGAGAACTTGAGGAAAGGTAAATATTAAATTAATTATTCATTGGTGTGAAAAATATAAATCAATTATTCATTGATGTGGTACGTATCTATAGTTGACAATGAGAGGACAAGGATACAAAGTAAAAAAAAAAGATAACAACACAATGTGACTAGGACAACCATATGAAGTGATATGGACCCTAATCTACAATATGTATATGTGTGTGTATCCTTCTTAGACAAGAATTAAAATTTAGATTTTAATTTAAGTTAAAATCAACAATTATTTTCAAACACATCACAATTTTTCAACCATACATTCTATTATTTTTTATTAGATTTTACTAAAAGTTTTATTTTAATCCCCAACATTTGAATTATAAGTCTACCACAAATGTGACACTCCTCCAGAAGATTGCAACTAATGTTGAGATGATCGAACTTTATCAGATAAGGTAGTGATTTGCTTTGAGGTTCTTATTTTTTAGCTTATCCTTAACAAACTCCCACAAGTGGAGCTCCCGATCTTGAAAAATGAGGGTAAACTTGGTACTCAAGAAAGGCTTTGGTATGTGTCTATTAGCTGATTACTTGACTGAATATACGAGACTACAAATAACCTTATTGAAACATGAATGCAAAATAAAATGATAATCAAATGGCGATGTGTTTCATGCGGGAATGAAATACATGAATTAAGAGTGACATTTAGGTTCGATATTGTCACAGAAGATAGTTGGACAATGCAAGAAGCACAACACGAATTTGTGCTAGATAATTTTAATCCATATAAATGTTGTCACATAAAAAATAAAACTTTTAAATTGCAAAATTAAAACCTTTTTAATTTAACTCTTGACTTTAATTTCGAATTTAATAGAAAATTAAGTGTTCATTTTTTAGTGTAACTTATTTTGAATTGATTAATTGTGGAGGATGAATGTGTCCCTATCAAAGGGAGTGATTTTTATGGTTTTGAACATGACTTGAAAATCAATTTAGAAAGAAATACTCCATGTACATTTTCATATTTTATTCTTAAAATTTTGGCAACTTGATAAAGAATCTTTTTTTTATCCCTTCGTAAACTTGTTCATAGAAGGAGAATAGATTGTAAAGAAGAAGGATGTTATCTTGGAATAATGTAGTATCGAAAGTACCCGCACAATGAGAAAGTCGCACGATTTTAGAACAACGTTCTTAATGTAACTCCTTAAGGCTTGGTCTCTACTCTATTTTTATGTTTATGTTATTTTAATTTGTCATGTTAATTGATAATTTATACACAAATCTCTGGTTTTTTCCCGAACAATAACCTCAATAGATCAAGAGGCAAGAGCACGGCATTCAACTTCGATAGACGCGTGATCAACTGTTTTACTTTTTAGAGCACCAAGCAATGGGGTTGTTGCCAAGAAATAAGACATTGGAGGATGTTGTGGACCGATCATATGAAGTACCCACCCAGTCTACATCAATTTGAAAGCAATTGGGCAAAGTTCACAACTTTTGTGGCGAAGAGGACCACGATGAATGATGTGTTTTAAGTGCAATCATATGCTTCACATATACTAGCATACGTTCGATTTTTTTCAAAATTCCTTGCATATTGGGTATGGGCGTAATTAAAAAACGTATAGTTTGACCCTAACAACACCTAGAGGTGGGAAGGAGGGGGACGAGGAGGGGGAGAGTGAATAGGTGTAATATGCGAAATTAAAAAATCTAACGAATTAAACAGCAACAAGTCACTTTTAATTCTTATCTATATAATTAAACATTCAAATCAATTTGTTCTAAGTTGAATTATCGCAGTTTTTATATTAAAGAACAACTGTAAAACAGTAAAGCAAACTCCGGAATGATCACGGTGAAACTCAACTGGGAAAAACTCTCAACACTTTGCCAATCAATCCACTATAAATAAATTTAACAACTTATAGTCTACCAGACTAGACGTCATGTACTATCCGATCACCCGACTGCATTCCTTACAGCTCTCCGCGAATCTCGTGCTCTCCTGTACCAATTCTTAGCTGTTGTTGCCAAAGCTCTCCGTGGAATCTGCTACATTGCAACACTCCAATCCTTGTAGATTCGTTTATCTCCCATAGATCACAAAGAACGATCCGTTTTTCACAGACAGGAACTTCTGTCAATTTCTTTCAATTTTCAGAACTCTGACCAGATGTAGAAGAAGTGGTGTTTGGATTATAGGAACGATATTTTTTTCACCAAAACAATCACAATAGATGGAGGTTGAAAGATGAAATATGATCATTCTCTCACAGATAAAGCTCTCTCAATGTTCAACCAACTTCATTCACGTTCATATGTGTTTTGGTATTTATGGGTAGATTAGAAAACAAATGGACCGTGGAAAAAGCCTTTAAATCGCGAAATAAAAATTTCCCGAACAGTACTGTCGAGTGAAGGATGGGCGACAGTCTAGAGACGATATTTCTACTTTTGTAGCTCGAGCTAACCCGTGGTGACAATCCACAGAAAATTCGCGCCGTTTTCCTCCTTGTTCCAAACTCGAAACCCTAGACCTACTAACTAACTTTTGAACAATTTGCACATTACTCCTTGAACTTTTACAACCTATACAATTAAGTCTTTTGTTCACAGAATTTGTCAATAATATAAAACAACTCAAACCTAACAAAATAAAATATGGTCACCAATGAAGAAGAACTTGAGCAATGGCATCGAGCAGAATATTTTTTCCTTGTCTCATTTCATTTTTCACTAAAGAAGGCAATTGGATTATCCTTCTTGGCTGAGTACTCATCCAATTCCCACATGAGATGCATTACAATCGACTTCAAAGATTTTCCCAATATTAGGAAGTACGAGAACAGGTGTGCTGGATAGCCTTTCCTCGATGATTTTGAAGCTTTTCTCATCCTTTGGACTCCACATAAGATTCTCCTTTCTTCAAGCAATCTATAAATGGTGCTGCAATAGTGCTGAATTTCTAATGAATCGACAGTAAAATGAAGCCAACCCGTGGAAACTACGTGCTTAGGAGCAAGCCATTCTTGGACAACTTTAATTTTATATTCATCCACCACAACACTTGAAGGGGTTAAAACAAAATTTAGATGGTCATGAAAGAATTCTGTGGTTTACATAAAGTTTTCCTTGTCTCAAACTCACTAGAACAGCTCAATGTCATCCCAATGGATTTCGGCTATAAACAAGAATATCATCAAAATAAACAACAAATTTTCCAATGAAAGGGTGAAGAGCTTGATTCATTACCCTTAAAGGTGCTTGGAGCATTGGAAAGGCCTAATGGCATAACAAGCCATTCATACAAACCTTCTCTTGTTTTAAATGTTGTTTTCCATTCATCTCTCGGCTTAATTCTAATTTGATTATAGTCACTTTGAAGATCAATTTTAGAGAACAAGCCATTCATACAAAACGTTGTGTTATAATACTTTAAAGAAGCTTATAATTTTTGAAAATCTTATAGTTGTAATATAATACTTTAATCTTGAATAAGTCACAACAGGAAGCAAAAGTCCCTGATAATTGCAATGTTAATCGTCAGTTTCCATAATTGGTATACTAGAAGTCATCATGGGAAATGACTCTCCATGAGAGGAGTTTTAGCTTTCTAATCATCATTAGAAGTATTTAAAGAAAAGCGAACGCCTTGCTAGTTTGATATATTATTGTATGCAAAATGTTTCAGTATGTGTATACTTTTTTCAATATCCTGGACTCGTATAATATTCAATTTTCCTGGCCTCTGTTTCTGATGATTCACTTGAAAAGTTTGATGTCTCTGAACTTCGCTGGTTCTTCGTCTTCACGCTTGGTAAAACTGAATTCTGCAACATGAGTTCATAATAAAACAGTTCAATGGAGAACATTTCAGCCTTTTCTTGCTCTATATTGTCCAGTTGATATTTACCATACTAGAAAACCATGTGTGTATTGTGTTGCTTGTGAGGAATATACATACATATGGTGGATTATGGTCTAACATAGAATTTGGAAAAGCATATAAAGAATGTTGGAATGTTATTGTAAGGAACTAGGAATCTTGTACCTGCTCAGGAGAAACTCGGTTAACAAGAAATGCTTCTTGACAACCGCTTTGATTCATGTCCATGCCAAACCCTTGTTGCATCCAAGAAAAATTCGAGAACATACAATCTATTCTTGAAAATAAAAGAATTCATCAGAAGGAAACATAGGGTTTGTTGTAGAATTTGCACCAGGTCTGGCATTCTTAGGAACAGATAAAAGCTGTTCATGATATTGCTGGTGGGAATTCATTATTTGTTTACAACTGAACGATCATTTAAGAGCTTTAACTGGTTATCAACTTACATCGCCTGCAATATGTGAAAATACTGACATAATTTGATAGACATGTAGGTTGTAATTTTACACAAGTTCATCACCAGATTTGATTCCTTTGACTTGAAGAATAATCAAATTTTCTTATAGGCAAATGTGTGCGCTGATCAAGCCTGCGTAAACCAACCTTTTGCCTAAAACATGAAGAATAAATATTTGTACATGAAATGGTACAGAAATTACATGATCATAACCATGCACTCTACTTCCATGAATAAATAAATTTAGCTCACTCTGAACGCCAATGTCACCATAATTTTCTTAAAATTGCTAAGCTTCCCCAAAGGATATCGAGATCACATTACAAAAAGACTATACATACATATCCATTGAAACCTAGGGATGGATTTAGTTCCAAACCAATCTTTTGTCAAAAACTTGAAAACCAAGAATTTGAACATGTAATGGCAGAGAAAACTTAGTATAATTACAACTATAAACTCTTCTCCAAATTGGAAATGCTATGACACATCAATTTTCTTGAAGTAAAAAAGCCTCCCAAAGAAACTTCCATGTCTTAATCCAAGACTCCATATATATACATCTTTCTCACAATAAACTTGTACTCGTGGGATTTTCATAGAAATGCTCTCTATGCAAATTGACTTGTGCCTTTTTACGCAAAATTGGTGAAGGATGCTAAGAATGGCAGGGGGTTGTGCCGAGGTCGTCTGATGCATCTTGTGGATGATGATGTGATTATCCATAATCATCATCTCTAAGAATTTTTGGCAGCTCTGAACGGCATTTAGTTTGACAATTAGAATTCTTTATATCATACAAGGTAAAATTAGTCTCCCAAGCATAAGCAGCATTGCCAAAATTTTGCAAGTTAGATATCTAAAATAGATACATCTTTCTTACAACAAACTTGTATTCGTGAAATTTGCATAAAAATGCACTCGACACATTGACTTTGGACTTTTAAAGAGACATCTAAAATGGTAGCTCAGAATGACAGAGGGTTAAGCAAATGTCGCCTGATGCATCTTGCAGGTGATAATGTGATTATCCATAATCATTATATCTAGCCATTTTTGGCAGCTCTACAAGGCATTTAGTTTGACAATTAGTACGGTTTATGTCGTGCAAGGCCATGAAACGGTAAAATTAGAATCACGAGTATAAGCTCCATTGCCAAAATTTTGCAAGTTAGAGATCTAAAATGTCCACTTTTCTGTTAATTTAATGTACAGAATTCATATGTAAAACCATAACCAAAATCTCATCTTTATTTCTCTTAGACCTCTTCTATACTAACCCAAAATCAGGTTACGTGTCTCAGATGATAAATTGAACAATTCAACATTCTTCCCCCATCTTCTCTTATTTCCTAGCCATCATCTATATTGAGTTTTATTATTATTCCTCTCATTACACTATCTGCAAGTTTGTTAAGCACTTCGTTATTACATTATTAGATATTGCAAGTTACACTGCTTACCACTTCAGAACTGAAGGAACCTTTCAAAACCCTCTAACAAGTGTAGAACATTTTCAAATATACAACTTGAGCAGCTGAAGAAGTTTCCAAAAACTGATTTCAGCATTTCCAACAATACCATTTCAGAAAGGAGGAGCAAGTAACTTATATTAAAGCTTTACCGCAGCCAGAGTTTATTTATCAATATTAATTACAACAACAAAAGAAGCACTATTCCCAGTAAATAATTGAAGATAGAAGCTAAAAACATGATAAACACATAAAAGAGAGATACCAAAGGAGAAAGGATCTAAAAGAATTTGCAAGCCACTGGTAGTGCGTAACCAACAATACCATTTCAGAAAGATGGAGCAAGTAACTTATATTAAAGCTTTACCGCAGCCAGAGTTTATTTATCAATATTAATTACAACAACAAAAGAAGCACTATTCCCAGTAAATAATTGAAGATAGAAGCTAAAAACATGATAAACGCAGAAAGGAGAGAAATACCAAAGGAGAAAGCATCTAAAAGAATTTGCAAGCCACTGGTAGTGCGTAACCATAAACTAGAAATGGATCACCAAAATTTAGGCAGTTCAAGATCAGTTTTATTGCAGCAAGTTGAACCACATAACATTTTCTAAACAAATAAACCCACAAATTAAATCAAAGGTTCAACAGCCCAAGACATATGTGCATACCAAAAGCTTGTTTTAAAATAAATACCTCCAATATCCCTGGATTTTGCATCACAAAGCTGAGAACACGGCTTGCAAGACCCTTGTAAACAAGTTCATTTACAGTACAATCTCCATTCTTCAAGGGCAGTATTGGCCTACATATCTGAGAATCAACAAATGGAGTGCACATTTCAACTCCTCCATCCATTTTGGGAGGGATAACTTCAGAACGCTCACAACTTGTAATCTTATCCTTGCTTTGTATTTCAGTAGATCAGCAACATCTTCAGGTTGATTTAAAATTGTGATCTATGCTCTTTATTGGCAATCATGTTAATCTTGTTTCTACAGGCAATATAATCTATATGGTTATTACAATCAATAGACATAAGCTCCTCATCCATTTTCCTTTTTTGCTCTCTAAGAGTCCGAGCGCGATCAGAATAGCAGCTACATGGGTCAAAAAGTGCTTGGATCAATATAAAGAATCAGCCACGCAAATGTCGTCATAAGCATTCACCTGTATTCAAGGCAGACACACATAAATTTCAACCAGATTATTAGCCCCCCTCAACCCATCACCCCCCACCCCAATTTTAAAAAAAAAAAAAAGGAAGGAAGGAAGGAAATCTTGTCCTGTTGTAACTGAAGGATTTTACCAACATTAATTCATACATCCTGTACTGACAATACAAGAAGAAAAGCTACAATGCAATAGTCCTAAATATAGATCAATCAATAAAACAGACGCTTATAGCTCGCCTAAATGCTTCAAGCACCTAACCATAATTTCCAACGACTTATAAAAATGAACTCGATGTTATCAATATGGAAGAAATTTCAATTCATAAAATTACCTGTCATGGCTTCCCATGGTGATTTACTCACATCATATGCATGATCGGCTACATCAGAATGTGATACGATGCAGAACCTCCAAACTGGCAGTATTGATTGGAGTGTTTTTGCTAAGTGTGACAAAATTAAAGTCCTCATCTTTATTCCACTCAATAACATCTGTTCTTGAGATTGTGCAAGGGAAAAAAAATTCTCGGCAAGAAATAATCTCACCCTCACCAGCCAATAAAGTTCTTGATTTGTTGAGGTCTCAAATGACATTAGACATAAGAACTCTTTAATGAAATTGGAAAAGATATGTAACCCCTGTTCTTTAGAAATCATTAGTCAATCTTATTTTCGATATGGGTAACAAATAATGGAATCCAATTTCGACTATTATTTTTATATCCATAATAGTGCAAAAAGTGACTACGCCAAGTTGTGAGAGAATGTAGTACCATGGCCAAGATACCAGCCTAACAGTACACAAAACTCATAATATCTGAGTCCGGCCAGACTGTCATTACGTGGCCCGCCCTGCCTCTACAGTTAGGCCAGGCCAGACTTACCAGTAGAGGAATGCAGGGCCACAGTACTGCAATGTTTCATTAATTGGATTCATAAACTCAACAAATTTTCCTGTGCAGTGTTGGTAATTAAGTTGCATAGAAATTCACCGAACATTATCAGCATATAAAATACACTAGAAGAGTATGGAGATCAGGGCCAAGGCATGGGCTGGACTCAGCTGTAAAGGCCCCATGGCCCACGTGAACCAATCCTATTTATACCTCTATGCTAGCACACACAGGCCTCATTGTCAAAGCCAATGTCTCAAAAATTGGCTTCAAAAACTCTTTATAATGAACTTCCCTGCACACTGCAGTGTTGATATCTCAAATGCATAGAAACCCGCTGAATAATTATCAGAAAATAAAACATACTAGGGTGGAGATACAAAAATCCCATTGCAAGTCAAAACCATTCACATTAGGGGTTCAAAATACTTAATTCTGGTATATTTTAATTTCAATGTAAAAAAAAAAAATCTAGAAAAACTCCCAACTTATTCATCCAACAAGGATGTGCATGTCACGGTATTTCCATAAAACCTTTCTCGAAGTGATTATCTGAACCGACTGAATAATTGCAGGCCTTCAAACCGGTGAACAGCTACAATATTCTCCATTTAACCTGTCACAGGAATAAATTGCTTAGATTTATGAAGCTTGACAGAAAATTGACGTATGCTATAAGGTACATGCAAAATACATGGACATTCATAGTTTAAGGGGGAAATACAAGGTTTTCTCAGAATCTTCAGCCAAAATATACAACAGGCCACCATGGGAATGTAGTAAAAATGGATAAAATGAGATGAAGATTGATAAGGATTTCACGGCCAACCTAGCAAGGACTAAGTCTTGGATGACAATTTTTATAACGTGGAATTAACAAGGGTGCAAATATTTATACTAAAATTTGATTGTTTACCATTTGTGACTCCATATAGAACTATTTGTAGGTTGTAGTACAATGGCAAATCTACTTTGTGTAGATGGCTGAAGTGACTTTATAATTTAGTAAAAATGCAAGGCTACATTACTGTATAACATGGAATAATTAAAATTAATATGAACAAACTTATATAGGTCGCTCATAATACTAAATTAAGAGAGAGAACTAAGATATAAAGTTCACAGACAAATTTGATTACTAAAATACAGATGACATTTAATTAAGAAAAGAACCAGAGAAGAAAAATAGTAAAATAAGTACATACAGTCCCTTGTATAATTTTATGGGATGTCAATGCATTTTCTGTAAGTGAAAAAGACGGAAGAAAATAATGGGCAACCACTTGTCCTAGCTTCAAGAAAGAGAGAAACGTAAGGGGGAAGAAAAAATGAAAGAGACACAGGAGTCTTTCTTCTTTTTCTTTTTGTGTGCAGGGGCACATTGTCTAGCAGCTTTGAATTACTGACCATTATGAGCCATCGTATGATGGCAATGTCCATAAGAATGAGTATGAAACGAAAGTCATGCATTAAGGCATTAAGTTTATTACAACACAATTTATATCTTACTAAGAACCTGTTCTTACTTGGCAAGAGACTGATTGATGGCCATCAAAACCTGTTTGTCGGCTGCAGCATTTGGGGCACATTAGACTGTGAAGCTAACTGCTCCGAACTTGGAGAAGGTCTTATCATGTGGCTTGGACCAGCTAGGTTGCCGGGTGCCTGTCTGCCCATCAGCTTAGCATTATTTGCATTTGTTTGAGATGGGACAGGCTCCATTGATGTACGTATCTAAGCAAGAATTTTATAAAGGAACGGGTCATATATTCCTCAAGGGAACAATACAAGTCAAATTTCAGTGTGAACAATATAACTTACCACATCCAAACGCTTTTTGTGGACTTCACTAGCTGACTGCAAGACATTCCAAATTCAACATCAATATAAGTATGTAGTAAGCAGCTGATTCAAGTACTGAGACATGTTTTGCATCTGGTGTTATTTAAATTTCTCGAAAATTTATTATAGCAAACTACAATATCATTGAGACTCTGGATGCAAGTCTGGAAAGTAAAAACTAATGTTTAAACTTTTTCTTTATTTTCTGCAAAATGACTTCCAACATATTTTAAACTGTTTAAGATGGGAATCAAATTAAGTTGAATAAGTTACAGAATAGAAAATTAATATTCTTGATTTACTTCATAAATGTATTACCAATCCAAAAATATGGGTAAATGCTTCCTGATCATATCCAAGTGA
>CADEPD010008765.1:0-14015 GCA_902829195.1 Fraxinus dipetala
AAGTACTTGAGGTTCTTATGGTCACTGTAAATTTCACACTTACTTCCATACAAGTAATGGCGCCTGATCTTGAGAGCGTAAACTACCACTTCAAGTTCTAGATCGTACGTCGAATAATTGTTTTCATGCTGCTTTAATTATCTTGACGCATAAGCTATCACCCTTCCTTATTGCATCAAAACACAACCCAAACACAGCTTAGACGCATCACTATAGATAACAAATCCCTCTGATTCCTTGGAATTGCTAACACTGGAGCGGATACTAATCTATTTTTCAATTCTTGGAAGCTCTATTCACATTTTTCGGACCGTACAAACTTCACACCCTTTCAAGTTAGTTGTGTGAATGGACTGCTATCTTAGAGAAGCCTTCTATAAATCATCGATAATATCCAGCTAAACCTAGAAAGCTTCTCACATCTCCAACATTCGTAGGTCTTTGCTAGTTAGTAACGATTCCATAATTATATTTGGACCCGACGGTTCCATTTATTAAATACCAAAAAATTTTGGGTCGGTTCGATTCTGAAGAGAATCGAACCAATCCATGTCTAGCCCTAGATTTTGGATACAGCTTGTGCTTTTCATATGTGTCTCAATCAGGATTTATTTTCAACATATGAAACAGTTTCGACATGTGTCATGGTCATGGAAAATAACGCACTTTGTAGGGTAGTTGGTATTGGTAGAATACTTGATCAGTTTTGACATGTTCTAGATTCAAAGAAAAATCGCATCTCATTTAGTATTCTGGATTCAAAGGAGTACAAGTTTTTTGGTGGATGTGGAGCTTTGAGGGTTTGCAAAAGTGTTCTTGTTGTACTCGAGGAGCAAAAAAAGTCTCAGTTATGCATCTTGTAAGATTATACAGAATTCGAACCAGCAAAGGTTTAGTTTAGTTTGGAGTCCATGTTGAATAATACAACTCAGTCGAAGTAGGTAATGCAGCTTTGCTACCACCTGCGATGCCATCTTGTTCAATTGCTAAAAGTAGACTCACTTAAGATAGGTACGGGGTTGCTAATTTTATTGTGTTGCTTTAAGTGTATTTGAAGATGTTCAGTCTAGTAGGGGGTCTTCTACAAAAGAATTTGGTGTTGATTCTATTTCAGGATATTTTTCGTCCACACAGGTGGACATGGGGACATAAAAAAGAGGATCCGCGGAAAGGGGGGAAAGCTCTCTATTCCTGGATCTCCTCTAGCTGGAACCCATGTGTTTGTAAATTTTAAATCATTTTTTACTTTTAGTTGAACTCGAGGTAATTTTACGGAGTAGTGTTTAGATTCATTTATCCTAGATGCATATCGTGGAAGAGGTGGAGGATTTTTTATTCGTTGGAGAAGTTAATTTAGTTCCTGTTGGAGAGTTCAATTCATTTCTTGCAATCGAATTTTTTTCTCCAGATGGAGAAATTTTGGAGCTTTGTTCGTTATAGTAGATTTTGTGTCAAAGTAGACATTGTTAGGTTTGTAACCCAAATTTGATTGGATTTTTTATTGGAAAAATATTATTTTCTTTATTCCACACACTTTTTATTGGAAAAATATTGTTTTCTCTATTCCATACATTTTTTATATTATTTCCATCTTTAAGAATAATTGTGAGAAACGCAATTGTGTTAATTCTTTCTCCATTATAATTGAATAAAATCTCCAATTCTCGTGCCAAATTACATTCTTCTTTTTGTGTTCATCTTATTATTGTGATCAATATTTCATATCGTGTCGTATAATTTCGTTTCACCCTCAACAATATGTAGATGTCCCTTGACTATCAAGATGTTGTCGTTTTGCTTACGCTTGAGTATGAAAATGGCATCGTTTTGCTTAGTGTTTTTAGTTTTTTTTTTTAGTTTTTGGTTTCATTTCTATGCTTACTTGAAATGAACCCTAGCAACCGCTCTCCAAAATCTTCTTGCTCCAATTGCAACCCTTCATCTGTCCTCTGCTTATCTCTAAAATCATAAAATGTGCTTTATTATCCTACAGTATTTATAGAATCTGATGATTTTCATGAGATCAGAAATTTATACATCTTGTGTGTGTGTGTTTAGAATTTATTTTCTTGGACTTCTTTTTTTATGTGTGACTTGTCCCCTACATTTTGCTTTTGTGTAGATTTTTTATAGGATTTATTTTGATTTATTTTGGTTAATTTTTAGTGTTCAATTTGATTTTTTAGTTGGTTTTTGATAGATGCATGATCTGTGTAAACTATGACTTTCGAACCGATGAGATATGATCAAAATTTGTCAAAGGAAAATAACAATGCTAATAACTCCTTTTCAGTAGTGACATAATTGATTTGAGCATCATTGAGGGTTCTACTGGCATAATAATTCACATAGAATATCATATTTCTTCTTTGACCCAATATTGTTCCTACTTCACACAAGTTTAAAATTCAAATGGTAGATTCCAATCCAGTGCCACAATGAGGGAGCAATTTCCAGCTTTTCCTTAAGCTTATTGAATGTTGTTAGACGCTCCTTACTAAACTGAATCAAGACATCCTTCTCAAGTAGATTACATAGAGGTTTAGTAATTTTTGAGAAATCATTTATAAACCTTCTGAAGAATCTCGTTTGGCCTAGAACACTTCTAATCCCCTTAACTCATGTAGGTGGTTGCAATTTCTCAATCACTTGAAATTTTTCCTTGTTTTGCTCAATATTTTTCTCCGATATGAAATGACCCAATACAATTCCCTTTACTCATGTAGATGATGCTTGTAGCAGAATTCCATTGTCTCACTTAATGGGTATCAAGTCGACCTAGTTAACTCAGTTTAGTGGGCTACAACATAATTTCAAAATCCAGCCAAAGGTTCAGAATTCCATCGTCTCACTTAATAGGTATCAACTCAACCTAGTTGACTCAATTTAGTGGGCTACAACATAATTTCAAAATCCAGCCAAAGGTTCTTGTTCAAATCATTCGGTGCCTATTAAATTGGGTAAGTCCATTTATTCGAATCCAACTAAGTCGGTTCCTCTGATTTCATTCTGAGGAGAATTACTCGATTATTAAGTTGATCCGTTATTGATTCATCCGAGACACAGAAACCTGTTTATTTTAGTTGATCAGTTCATGTTCATGTTCATCTTAGGTGCAATAATAAATTATTTGTAAGATTGTAAGTGAAAAATTATAGGCAAAATTCAGAAAGAAATATTTCATTAATAATTAAAAGTACAAGAATTGGGTGGAGGCCTAAAAATATGACAAAATATGGAAAGGAAAAATCTACGAGGCCCTATTCTACCGGATCAACGTCAATGTTGTTCATTTTGTAACCGAGTTATTGTTGTGTCATCAGTTCTCTCATATGGGTAACTAGATTAAGTTACTAGTTGACGAGTGTGTTTTAACTCACGAGTTTTATACAATTTTAAATTAATTGTTGGCTAAATCTTATGAGTATATAACGCTCTTAATGTATTTGTTAGTGTTGTTTTATAGGTTGGTGAGGTGGTGAAAATGGTGCTAAAGTAAATAAACAACCCAAAAAACTAACGAAAATAAGTAGAAAATTAGCGTTGAGGCGCCTTTTGGGCACTCCAAAATGAAATTCCAATCAGCAATACAGCGCCCAAGTCCCATGATCCAAGCGTCTAGGCACTGCAGTTGCTTAGAAACAGCATAGATGTAGCGCCTAGGCGCTGCACTCATAGCGCTTAGGTACTACCCAGATTTATATCATGATACCTAAGCATTGCGCCGCCTGTTTTAGGGTTATACTATTTTGGCCTGCAAAAAATCCAAAAAGACTCCAATTTTTGGAAAACCATGTAGGAGAATATAAATACAACTTTTTGACATTTTTGAGGGAGTTCCGCATTGAGAAAAAATACAATTAGAGATTGAAGAGCATAATTGAAGGGAGAAAAACATTAAGATATTCAAGTTTTGAAGCATTGATTGTAGTAGAAAGAAGATCTTAGTGGAAGATCAATTTTTTTTTCTTCATCTTTATTCAAAATCCGGTGATGTATTCAATAACAACTTCTTGGTTTTCTTCTTTCCTTACTATGAGTAGCTAAATTTTATATTAGAGTGAAGATGTACTCTACTTGAGACCATTTATTTCTTTTATTCAAGATTCTTGTTATTTTATCATACATGTGTTGATTTTGCTATGATTTTAATGCGTTGAATTATTTGATCACTAATTTTGATAATTTTGTAAATCTTTTACGAATCCAGTGGTGAGTTTGAGATTTAGATTTAGACCATATAGTAAAATCCGTTATATTAGTATAACGTGTAGAGATACCTATACTAAATATTACGATCATTATATAAATTTTTAAAACTAATATTTCGTTTAACTAAGATAGATTCGCACAGAGATATGAGCTTGAATTAGTTAAATAAGCTCAATAAGAACTCAAGAAGGGTAAATTGAATACAATAGAAGAATTCGATGTAACATTACATTAGACTATTAAATATTGAATTAAGACTTAAAGGTAATCAATATGTCAAATTATTTAGCCCTAATATTCATTCATTATTTGAATTCTCGATCAATCTTTATTTGCATTTTAATTAATTTCAAGTGTTTAAACCAAAAATTCACATCAACATATACTTCATTGTTTGCTTTCATCAAATGGGAGTCAGAAAAATCTGATTAAATTCTAAAGTGTAATTTTTGTGGGAACGATAATTCGGATTCAAATGTCTACTATATTACTTGTTACGATATCGTACACTTGCGATAAAAAAAATGCAACACAAATCCAATTGACTTGTGCTAATTGTTTAACGTGGCTCTTATACCACTCCCATATTATTGCCTTTTTTAGGTCCCATCGACTTTGATATATTTTATTTTTGGCTCTTATACCACTCCCATGTGATCGAACCTTTAAATAATGTAATTAGGACGATCATCTACCACTTTTTGTTGCCACCGTAATTTAAGATAAGATGCATTTATAATGTCTGGTTTGCTTAAGAAAAATTGCAAGTCCACTCAACAATATTTTTTACGAGAGCTCCATTGCAGCCCATATCTTCACTGGTAACACAACCCGCAAGTTCTCGTTCGGATGATGCATTTTCTTTTTTCTTTTTTTTTGTTTTCCGGTTGAAAGCTGATTGATTCCTTACATGGCTGCAACATCGAGAATGACTAACAACATCGTAATTTTTATTTTGTAGTTAGGGATTCAATGTCTTAACTAAAACTACGCAAGTATCTAGAAAACAAGACAAACTGAGTTATGGATGTTTTATTCGCTCACGACAATGGTCTTGGTCTTCACTCTAATAACACTTCCCTTCTTTCTTGAGTCCATGCTCGATGGAACTACAATCATATTTTTAGTGAATTTTGGTGAGAGGACACATTGTATCCATTACGAATGCTTGAAACTCTTTGTTTGTCAAGTCAGCAAACTATTGACGCCATCTTGAACACATCAGCACGCCGTTTTTCACAAAAGAAAAATCTGTTAAATAATAGACGGCTGACTAATTTGATAGTTTGATTCAAACGTCTGATATAGTTTGGTGATAGCGATGACTAATTTGATAGTTTGTCCATCACTTGAGGAATGTTTACAACATTAATTAATTTTATTCTAACAATATAAATGAACACACAATAAAGATTTTGATTTTGAAAAATTAGAAAAATTAACAAAAACTCTACAAAATAAGAGAATATAAAATTAACTTGGGAATTTTGGAGTAAAAGTGTGGTTGAAATTCATGTTTTCGCTTAACCATCGCCTAATTTATTTCTCTACAAGCTAATTAACAAATTACTCATTTAAGATGTTATACCCAATTTTTCAAGTTTAGCTAATTACATCTCTCGAGCGAAATTAATCATAATTAATTGGTTTAACCTACTATATCATTATGTTGATTAAAACTAAACAACCACATTAAGTCTTCGTGAAAATAACTGGATGGGTCACCTATGGTTAGGGGTATATCTCTATCTTCTACAAGAGCCTATAGTTTCTACTATTTAGTTTAAAATGCACAATATTCTTTAGAATGATGTACAAATCACTGAACATATTCTTTGGCCATTTAAATGAAAATGCAATAATAACAATACTAAAAATATATTAACACGAGTAATTTAACATCAAAGAGCAAATATTAAAATTAATTGAAGTTAGGTCTAGCTACTACCATAAATCCCAACACAAGAAATTAGCTCATGTTATATAAATAATAAAAAGGAGAACATTTATCTAATACACACAAATGATAGAAAATAATAAGGAAAATACAAGATTAAATATAAAACTTTTTTTTTTTTGGATTCTTTAAGATGATAATGGATTGAATCTTGAGTTCCCCAAATATTTCTTTTGTTTCTCTAATTTCCCCAAAATACCTAAAAAACTGAAAAGAAAATCAAAGAAAAAAATTGAAGAAAAGAAAAAGAAAGAAAGAAAATCAAAAGGAAAGGACAAAGAAGAATGGAAGCTGCTGCCCGTTTTATAATTCTTAAAACCCTATTCAGAAATTGTGGCCTAAAGCCCCAGGTTTTTAAAAAAGAAAAAAAGAAAAAAAACGGTCCTCAAGCTTTTTAAAGTGACGCCTAGGTACCAAATTTCTCCCATTCATTCCTCCTTTTTTCTTTTTCTTTTTGCACACAAGTTCTGTATCAATTTGCACACAAGGTCCCTTAACTGTAATTGTGTACAATTTGGTCATCAAATTTTGACTTTCTTTCAATTACGCCATCCATAAACTGCACTCCAAGGTCCTTCAACTTTCTGATGTCTGCAGTGTAGTCCCCAAATTCATAATTTTGTACTTTTTTGTCAATTTTCACTCTATTTTGCCTTGTTCTCTTCTCATTTGGAGTTTATGACTTACAGAAGCCAAAATTACATAATTGTGAGTCGATATCCGCTCTTTTTATCAATAATAAGTATATTTAGATATAATTTTTCAAAAAACACATTTATTAGCCCCCCACCGAACATAGCTTGGATTCACTCCTGCAATGCTATGTTTTCTCCAATACTTTCTCATAATAGACCAATGATGTATGCCACTTCAATATCCCAGCAGCAAACTTTCTTTTTCACCCTTAAGTTGATCAAGAAATTACTTTAAATTTTTTAATATCAACAATTTAGCACTAGAGGAAGGCCTTTCTTGTACTAACAACTGCCTTTCTTCCACATAATCATCCTAGAAAAATCGCACTACACCTGCCACATAAGGTATCGCCATGAATCATAGTTTGGCCTTTAGAAATCAATCCACACTAACCCCAATGAAACCAACATCCCTCGTAATTTCCAAAGGAGAAATGAATCGATTGTGGGTGACAATCCCCAACTCATTGTTATGAAAGAAGCAATAGAACATTTAACAAATGATGTCAACAGGTCGGAACAAAATCGAACTACCTTTCCTCATGTGGCTGATATTGAGGTAAAATTACCTCTAAGAGAGAGAGACTCGGTGGCCTCTTACTAGAAGGAGTTTGCACTTCTCAAGAGGAGAATCATCCAGAAGTAAAACTGATAAAGTCAGGAGTCCTCCCCCAACCACAAAGCGAGCTACCAAAAAAAGCTGAAGTGTGTTTGACAAACTAGGCACTCCATGCTCATTAACACCCAGAGGAGATCAAACTTATCCCAATCAAGGATAGTCCAAAAAAGGGAGGCCAAAAATAAAGGACCATTGAAGAATACCTCACTAATCTTCATTTTTCCTTCACAAAAGATATAATAGCCAAACTGTTACTTGATAAGCTAAAAATGCCGCAACTCACTGGGTACGGAGGGAAAGGAGATCTATTCAGCCATTTGGATAAATACACATCATGGATGGAGTTGCAAGGAGCCAACAATGCCATCATGTGCAGGGCTTTCTCCTTAACTTTAGGGGATAAATCTTAGAGAAGGTTTAAGAGACTACGTCAAATGTCCATAAGAAGCTGGACCGACCTAGCCATTGCCTTTCTAGCTCAGTTCATGGTATCTAAAGCTAGACCTACATCAAAAGATCGCCTAGTAAACATTAAGCAAGGGTGAAGTGAATCACTCAAGAGTTACCTAAGTAGGTTCAACAAGCAATCTATGGAGGTGGAGAAGATTTTCGATGATGCAGCTCTCGTGGCAGTTTTGTCCGAACTCAGGCCTAGAATGAGATTTTGGTGGCCCGTGCCCGAAGATGATCCAAATACTTATCATGACTTTCTGAAGCAAGTTGAGAATCATATAAGTGCTAAGGAAGGAACCTCAGATCATGAGGATGGAAAGATAGAATGTCACCACCCAGGTCAGATAAAGGACAAATAAGCAGACAAAGGTCTTATACCTAAAAAAAAAGAAAGATCAGAGGGACAAAGAATGACCTCGCCTCTATCCAGTGAGGTTCCAGGAGTATCACCCCTTGAATATTACTTTGGAAGGAGTTTTTATGCAAGTAAAAGATAAAGAATTCTTTCGTAGGCCTTCTCCTCAAAAGAAAAACTCAATAGGGACCAACCATAGCAAATACTGTAGATATCATAGGTCAGTTGGGCACAATACGGATGAATGTAGGGATTTGAAGGAGCAAGTAGAATCATTAATTCGACGAGGTCGACTGTGGGAATTCGTAGCAAAACTAAGAGAGACAATGCCAAAATCCTTCTACACATTTATCTCATCCCTATCAATAAGGGACATCCCAACCAACTCTTTTCACTCAATCAGCTCGAAATCTCCCACTGAGGGCTGAAATCAGAATGCTGATTGGTGGGAACTAATGTATGGAAGGTTCCAGAAGGAAACACCCTAGAAAAGGTAGTGATGCATTCATCTGGTAGAACTATAAAACGGGACCTAAGGCAAAACTGCCATAACACCGTACGTCGAATGGTTTGAATTTTTAGAAGAAGACTATTAAGGAATACTGTAAATTAGAGTGATACTTTGGAAATCACTATGCCTATCGCTGGAGTTCGAATATGCTGAACTCTAGCTGAAGGTAGACCAATATTACATGAGCTGTAGGCAGCCACTTCAATCTATCATTACTATATGAAGTTCTCTACTGGGGCGGGGTAGAAATAATGCATAGAGACCAAGTTGAGGCCAAGTCATGCAATATTGAACTATCTAGGTCAAGAATTAACATGTTCAATGAGGAACAAAGCAATCGCGCCAAGGAGGCACGGTCGAAGAGACCCATAACAATCGACCTAACTAAGATAGGTATCACAGAAAATCACTGTAAAAGACCTGGAAATAGTCACTTACCATTGGACGAAAAGAGAGCATGCATACATCACTATCCTAGCGTATTCATATGAAAGGGATTAACTCTAAGGTTTGTCATATGCTAAATATTGATCCTTCAGTTCGGCCAAAACAACAACGACGTTGCCCTTTGAACCCTAAGAAGTACGAAGCTCTAAATAAAAAAAAGTACAGAGATTGCTCAACATTAGATTTATCCACAAAGCAAATTACCCAAGGTGGATTGCCAACCTAGTACTGGTTAAGAAGAACAACGAGGATTGGAAATATATATGTATAAATTTTACCAATTTCAACAAAGTTTGTCCTAAGGATAGCTTCTTCCTCCAGAGAATAGAGCAAATGATCGATGCCACAACTAAGCACGAACTATTTAGCTTCATAGATGCTTACACTGGGTATAACCAAATTCTAATGTACAAACCAAACCAGGAGAACACTTATTTCATCACTCATCGAGGTCTGAATTGCTACAAGATAATGCCTTTCGGCCTCAAAAATGCTGGAGTCACATATCAACGCCTTGAAAGCACCATGTTTTCTAAACATATTTGGCAAAACCATGAAAAAGTATGTTGATGATATGTTGGTCAAGAGCACAGCAACAAAAGATCACAAATAGCACTTGGCTGAGATGTTTGAAATTCTAAGAAAATACAAGATGAAATGAAATCTAGCCAAATGCACTTTGAGAGTAGGTTCAGGAAACTTCCTAGGTTACATAGTACACCAAATAGGGAATGAAGCAAATCTGGAAAAGATACGAGACATCATTGAGATGAGAGCGCCCATCCGCCCAAAGGAAATTCAAAGCTTTAGAGAGAAAAGAGTTGCACTTAGTCATTTTGTTTTTAAATCTACAGATCGATGTAAACCTTTTCTAACACACTACGAAGAAGAAAGAAATTTAAATAGACTCTAGATTGCTAGAATGCTCTTGAAGAACTCAAAAGACAGTTAGCTCGACCATCGGTCCTCTCCAAACCCAAGGCAGGAGAAACACTGATTTTGTAACTAGATGTATTTGAGCACTCCATTAGCGTCATGTTAACTAATGAAGAGAAAGGGACACAACACCCTATCAATTACGTTCACAAAGCTCTGCACGATGCAAAGCTACGTTACTCTCCTTTAGAAAAGTTGGCTTATGCAACGATTATGGCAACTAGGAAATTGAGACCTTATTTCTTAGAGCATCTAATTGAAGACTAGACAAATTACCCTCTAAAGAAAATTTTGTTAAAGCCTGACACTTCAGGGAGGATCATGAACTGGGCTGTCGAGCTAGGTTAGTTCAGCATTGACCTATAAAAAGACCAACCTCGTGACAACCCATGGGATCTTTTTGTAGACGGATCTTTCACTAAAGGTTGATTAGGTATAGGGATAGTATTTGTCGGCCCTGATCACCATTATTTTTGTCAGGCCCTTACATTTGATTTCAAAGCTTCTAACAATGAAGCCGAATATAAAGCACTCATAGCTAGAGTGAGATTGGCAAAGGAATTAAAGATATCCAACATGGTAGTCCATAGCGATTCACAGCTTATAGTCAACCAGATTAATGAAATCTACCCGGTGAAAGAAGAATAGATAGATGACTACCTTCAAATTGTCAAAGGGGAATTCAAAAACTTTGGGGCCATCCGTGTTAAGCAAATTCCAAGAACTCACAATAACCACACCGATGCCTTAGCTAGGCTAGCTATAAGTGATGGAATAGAATAATTCAACAGCATTCCTATGGGGAGACTTCAGCACTCTGCCATTGAAAATAAAAGAGTGGTCTCCATGGTCATTAGCTCAAAGCTCGTCTGGATGGATTAGATCACGTCGTGCCTCAAAACATGATTGTGCCCCGAAGACCCTACAAAAGCTCATAGGTTGCGAATAAGGTCAGCCATATATACTTTACTGGATAACATTTTCTATAAGAGAGGGTACGCAACTCCATTGCTACGATGCTTAATTGAGGAAGAGCCATTTTATACCTTACAGGAAGTACACGAAAGAATTTGTGGTAATCATTCTGGAGGACAGTCCTTAGCTCACAAAATTATAAGACAATGGTATTTATAGCCAACCCTGAAACAAGACGCCCTACATTTGTAAGAAAATGTGACAAATGCCTACGACTAGCTCCCATCATTAAAGAACCCCAGATGAGTTGAGCTTGGTAGTTAGTCTATAGCTGTTCTACAAATGTGGGATTGATTTGATTTGCCCAGTGCTTTATGGAAAGGTAGAAACAAGTTTGCCATTGTAGCACTGGATTATTTTACCAAGTGGGCTAAAAATGAACCCCTTGCCAAAATTACAAAAAAAAAAAAAAAAGGATTTTACATTGAAATATATCATATGCAGATTTGAAGTACCATATTCCATTGTGACTGACAATGGAAAGCAATTCTATAATGCCCACTTGATAAATTTTTGTGAAGAACTTGGCATAAGAAAATATTTCTTCACCCAAAATCATCCACAAGCCACAAACAAGTAAAAGCAATCAATAAAATAATCAAGCACATGCTAAAGGCAAAACTGGACAACCTTAAAAGTGCTTATGTGGATGAACTTCCTAGCTTATTATGGTCTTACGGCACTACCTCACGGACAAGTACTGGGGAAGCACCTTTTTCCTTGTCCTTTAGGGTAGAAGCTATAATCCCCCTAGAAATGGAAATTCCATCATTCCAAACTAAAACCTACTAGGAAAGAAGGAATAAAAAACCATTGTTAGATTTACTCGAAGAAAAAGAAGTGAAGCTAAGATAAGAAATGCCATATACAAGCAATGTAAGGCCAAGTATTATAATCAAAAAGTACAAAAACAAGCCTTTGAGGTTGGAACTTTGGTGTTAAGATATGTATTTCTTGCCACCCAGGAACCCAAATTTGGATCTCTAGGTCCCAACTGGGAAGATCCCTACAAGTTAGCCAAAACTCCTACCTAAATGAGCTTAGGAGCTAGAAGATATGCAAGGGCATCTGCTACATCCTTGGAATGCGAAGCATCTTAAAAAGTATCACAAGTAGAAGATAATATGTACTTTTAAAACGCAATCATGTAATCTGTTTCAATAAATCAATGAATTTTATTTTGATGTTGCCCTCATCAAATTCTTAATGAATTGCTTCTCAAGAATCTGACCTAATGTTGTATGTGCTGCAACACTTAAATGATAGATTTTCTTCAAAAGAAATTCTTAAGGAATTGCTCCTCAGCAATTGGATCTAAAGTTGCATGTGATGTAACACTTAGATGATAGATTTTCTCCAAATGAAATCCTTCAGGAATTGCTTCTCAGCAATTCGACCAAACTTGCATGTGCTGCAACACTTAGGTGATAGATTTCCTCCAAAGGAAATTTTTTAAAGAATTGGTCCTCAACAATCCGAACTAAGGTAGCATATGCTGCAACACTTTGATGATAAATATCCTCCAAATGAAATTCTTAAGAAATTGCTCCTCAGCAATTTGACCTAACGTTGCATGTACTACAACACTTAGGTGATAGATTTCCTCCAAATAAAATTCTTAAAGAACTACTTTTCAACAATCCGACCTAAGGTTGCATGTGCAACACTTAGATAAAGGATTTCCTCCAATTAAAATTCTTAAGCAATTGCTCATCACCAATTTGACCTAAGGTTTCATGTACTATGTAAAAATGAACGAAATTTGAAGGAGATAAAACAATAGATAATCATTCATTCCAAAAAATATGAAATATTACATTCCGAAAATATAAAGTATCAAAGGTAAAAAATAGTTGTTAATAGGACAAATTAGTTAATGAAGGGTCAAGCTAATCTTGAGCTTCGTCCTCACACTTTTTGTCTTCTTCAACAGGAGTTATGGTAACTCCTATTACAGCATACATCTCATTTAGAACAGCTCATCCAAGCCTTTTGCAAAAAGTTTACATCAAAATCAGGTTGTATTCGTTTAATATGCTTGATCACCTCGACCAAGCTTACCACATAAGCATCATGAGCTAGAGCGTTGAACTCATTAGACGCCATCTATAACTCTACCACCTTAACAACTTTGGCCTCAGCTTCCTCTGCTCTCTTAACAGCCACCTAGGCAGAGATTTTTTCTTCCTCTACCCAGTTTTTCTCTGAAGACGCCCTGTAGCCTTTTTATCCGAATTCTTCAAAGCTTGGACTTCATCTAGAAGGGCTATCTCAGACGCTGACTTGGCCTCAAGCTCAACACCTATTTTGTTAAGCCTATCCTCTCACCATTCTTCCTTTCAACCCTCTAAGCTTTTTCAACCTCCATGGTCTCGTCAAGGTTAGCTCCTCAGTATCTCAGCTCAACCACTCTTTTCATCTAAACTTTTACCTAGAAGTATGATATGATGATATAAATAAAATACTTTCAAAACAAATAAAGTATACCGAACTGAAAAGAATACAAAGATCAATAACTTGTGTGCCACCAACATCATGTAGAGGATGAATCTATGGTTTTGCAACTCGATAGTTATGCAAGCCTCACCTATCAACATATTATCAAGAAAATTCTTCTCCCTATCATTCCCACTCATTATCTACAGGTTAGAAGTGTCCCTGGTGGTAGGAGGAAGAACTGATGTCATATCTCACAAAGGGGAAGAAGCTCGTAGGAATTCCAAAAAGATTTCAAGACGGGTCCCAACCATCGCCTCCACATCTAGCCATGAAGGTCAGGACAAGGAAGATGAGTTCTAGATGAGCTAAAACCAGTTGTATGAATAGCCCCTTGGAAAGGAGATGTAGTGGAGGCA
>CADEPD010008815.1:0-13439 GCA_902829195.1 Fraxinus dipetala
GGACGCTCCCATGCTTGATAATTATTCCTCCAGTTGATAGGAAGACCCCAGAGTATCCAGTATCCACCCGGTCAAAGCACTCGATCAACTTCCATCATGTACATTCCATCTAGAGAAATGAATATAATTTTCGATTATGCACTATATGATAGTAAAACTATACCAAAATTATGTGTTCTGCAGTTTACTCATTATGGACTATTAATAACAACCAAAACACAGTGATTTCAAACATTCACATAATAATACAATGTCTATAGCATTATTGTCCTCACCATTTCCGCCCTACAGAATCAAACAACGTGAACAGTGAGCCATGTCGAATGCCCTGAATGGATACGGAAGCTTTATAGTTCCTAGTACACCAATAACTGAAGGAACACTCCTTTCAAGAGCGAACTAAACTTGTGCTTCATGTGAGTCTCTTGGAGCAAATGGCAATGACATTTTTTCTCAAACAGGAAGGCTCCCCAACCTGCCACCTGACAGGCCATATGCAGTAGAACCATTATGGTATTCAAGATAACTAAGGACGACGTGATAAATATAAGGAATATATTTTCAGTATAAAATTTCTGCGAGTAAATGCAATTTCATTAGTGATGTAATCATTTAATATCTGCAAAGCAAATCAAGAATGAAACTGGAGTTTTTTCCTTTCTATTTTTTCGGTTAGATATAAGTTAGATTTAGCCTCACTCCACATAACGTATCAAGAGCAGTTCTCACCATACCCTTGTCCATTGGGATCACAACAGCAAGTTGTCCAATAAATACATCATCTTCATATTGGACCTAGTTCTGAACTGCCTTCTCGACTGTCAAGCTCTTATGGGGCGCATTTGCATAAGGCACGTAGCCAAGACTCTTAGGCCATTGGAACAGCGTTATGTATCCTTTAGGTGTGGGATAAGACAAGGCAACTTCTCTTTGTCGGGTGAGCAATGTCTCTTTCTATAATTCATATTTTCCTGATGGAATGTTATTGCCCGTATTTGTTTTTGACATGGCGTATAATCAATGTATCTATCATGGCATGGATTAAATATCTTAAGCTCGAATTTGGAGTCATCGGCTTGTCCCATCTTGTTATCATGATGAGTTTTGAATTCAAGGTTTAGTCCTCAGCCCATTTTGTCATTTCAAGGGCTATACTGTCTCCCTTCCCTGCTCCGTTTCTTTTCCATGCTCTTAAGAGTCAGAAGAAACAACAAAGACCGGCTACAATAAACATCGAAACTGTTGTCTCCGAATTTGATGCACATTATTGAGAAGAAAATGTATTTTATGTTGTGATATGATGGAAAATATAGGTTAAAAAATAATGAAAAGTTTTAGATTTGCGTGTAATATCATTTTATTGAAGAATGTGTGATTAAAAATGAGAATTGAAAGAATGAATTTTGGGAAGAATGTGGATCTAACATGAGCTAAATTTCTAGTTCTATTGTCTGAATGAATTTTGGGAAGAATGTCGATCAAACATGGGCTAAATTTCTAGTTCTATTGTCCCTGGGATTCCCTTTTGTTGGCATGATTCACCTGTAATATTTTTTGACAAAGTCACTTTAACAGCATAGAAGTTGCTAAACTGAAAGCTCGATAAATCTAAAGATGAAGGGAAGCATTTACTTTGCCCAGCACATAGAATCAAGTTCAACAGCAGAAGAAATATGCCTTCTTAACTAATAAAAATAAAAATAAAAATGCAGTTCTATCTTCTTCACATATCTTGAAAGACCATCATCACTGACACACATTTTGCAATTATTAACAAAATGTATGTTATTCGTGCAAATGAACCTGATAACTTATTGGAGTCTAGAAATTCAAGGACAATTTTTGTACCTCGAGCTGCCTTACAATTTCGGGTTAACAAGCATCAATTTCCATACTAACCTATTTCTTAAAAGATTATTTCAACAATATAACGAGTGGTATCCATTACTGTATATGCACCCTTATATTTATTGATGATCGGCAAGAATGGATAGAATGAAAGAATGTAAAGAAGTTCAAATCTAGTCTTCAGCCCTATCCAATATTACAGACCAAACATGTTAGTAATGCCTAATCTTTTTGTATCATTTTAGCTGATGATTGGTAAGGGAAATGAGCAAATTACAAGACTCTCTCCTCTAACCTTACTGTCCTTCCTGAATTTTGTGCAACTTCGCAAATAAGAAAAAAAGAAAACTGTTGCACATATCACAAGCTATCACGTGTAGCTACTAACATTTAACATATAATCTTGACTTTCGAATTCAATCGAATCTACAACAACGGTTGAAGAATAACTTCTAATTCCATTCAATATCTCTTCTCAACTATTATGTAATATCTCAAAATTTGTGTCCAGTTCTCAAAAATGCAAAACACCCACCCAGATATTCACAATTATATGCAGTAATACTATTGCGCCTCGCCACAGAAGCTCAAGTCAAAATGCCACATAGCAATCCACACGTAGCAATCCTTGTGGAAAGAAAAATCAACAAAGAGTCAATTGGTCAAATTTAAGAGATCAAGTGAATGGTTGAAACTATTACGCCGAAGCACTACCTAAATGGCCGAAGCATGTAAATTCAAAGCGCTTCCCGTTAAGCCGAAGTGCTAACTAAAGAGGTTGGAAAAGATGACGAAACTCTTCACACACAAGATCGATGCAAAGCTTCCTCCAACCGAAGCCTTAGTTCATCCGATGCTCCTGAAATTGAAGTTGTCCCTTAAAAGATTAATAGGCAATCTTTAGGAATGATTGATGTAATGTTTGTAGTAAAGAATGTCATGTGTGTCAGCCTAATGTGTGAGACCACTGACCAATTGTCAATGTATTTATTGTATGATAGACAATGATGTGAGTTTTAGGAAAGGAGATGATGACACATGGTTTTGATCCAACGAATACTACGTTGGCCAAAATACTATAAATAGAAAGTCTTAATAAATGAAAAGGGGGCTTTTGGAGATATAATAAGAGAAATACAAAATAGCATCTTGTAAGCATCTTTTTCAACACACAAGAGGAAAAATTCTCCATATATTATCTAACTTGTTCCATATTTATGAACCGGATCTTTAACGAATAAGCACAGGTATTTGATCGGTGATTGTTGTTGGCACAATCACTTTTTGTCACCCGTCGGTGCTAGAATAGTTGTGTCTCACGTCGTGAAGCATTTTCCACATTCACATTTTTCTTCACTTCCTTCCGGTACTCCGGACAAAATGCGCCGAAATTTAGATGATGCAGTAGGTATACATTATCCACACTGTAACGCCCTAGTGGTGAGGGTCGTTGTAGCACGAAATGACCTAAAAAGAATGCTAGTGGATAATAAAAGCTATGTTAACATCATCTTTGGGGCTACATATGATAAGATGAAGGTTGATCACGAGCTAACCCCAATGAGTTTCCCCTTATATGGCTTCACGAGCGATGGCATCATCCTAAGGGATAAGATCATTTTAGCTATAGAGATGGGGATAGCACCTTTGACTGTTCATCATTCTACAGAATATTTGGTAGTGGACAATCGTTTTGCTTATACGGAGAGCTAGGGGGGCTAGCTTTTGAAGGAACTATGTGCCATTACTTCCATCCACCATCTGTGTATGAAGTTTCCAACCAAGAATGGCATAGCCATAGTTAGAGATTATCAGAGAAGCTTGAAAGAATGTTATTCGAATTCTCTTAAGAAAGCCGAACCAAGAAAGGTCAATATGATCCTCACAGACATTGACATGGAGACATCCCTGAACAAGGGAAAAATCCTGAACAAGAGGAGGATGTCGAAATGACGGATGCCTATAAGGAAGAGGCAATATTCTGAGTTATAAATACCTCTGGGAAAGAGGCTATCTGTGAAGAACAGACACTTCCCTAAAGAATGGAGAGATGCTGAAGAAGCAGCTAGCTTGGATAAGCTGGACCCTTGCATCATCGATTGCGAACCTCAGACAGTCCTTATAGAGGAATTGGAAAGCTTTCCAGTAGATCCATGGAACCCCTCTAAATACCTATAGATAGGAAGAAATATGTCGGCAAAACCCAAGGAGAAGCTGGAAAGCTTCCCACTGAAAAATTTAGACGTTTTCGCCTAGAAAAACGGGGACATGGTTGGCATTGACCCAAAAGTCAATTGCCACCACTTGAAAATTGTCAATGCCACCACTTGAAAATTGATCCAAAGGTTACAGCTCACAGACAGAAAAGGGGATTTCTCAACAGAGAGGTACGAAGCCTTAAAGGATGAAGTGAAGAAGTTAATCGACAATCGTTTCATCCATGAGTCAATATATCTGAAGTGGGTCTCTAACCTAATCTTGGTCAAAAAGCTTCACGACAAGTGGAGAGTCTGAGTTGACTTCTCGATTTTAAATTAAACTTGCCCCAGGGACAGTTTTTCCCTTCCCTGGATAGATCAACTTGTGGATTCGACAGCTAAACTTCTTAGCTTCATGGATATATATTGCGGGTACAATCAGATACTAATATTCCCAACTGATAAAGAGCATAAATCCTTCATAACAGACAAGTGTCTTTATTGTTACATGTTCATGCCTTTTGGGTTGAAAAATGCCAAGGTCACCAACCAAACACTTGTGAACAAGATATTCACTGACTTCATTGGAAAGACAGTAGAGGTATATGGGGACGACATGCTGGAAAAGAGCTTGAAGGCAAAGGATCATGTCAAGCACATCGGCGAAACTTATCAAATATTAAGGAGGTACAAGATGAGGCTCAACCCTTTAAAATACGCCTTTGGAGTTACTTCTGAAAAATTTCTAGGCAACATGGTCAATCATAGAGGCGTCGAGGCCAGCCCAGAAAAGATCAAGGCCTTGATTGAGATGAAGTCACCTCAAAAATTGAAGGATGTACAGAGCCTCACTGGACGTATAGCTATCCTGAACTGCTTCATCTCTGAGACGATTGACAAGAGCTTCCCTTTCTTCAAAGTTATGAAAGGATGAAATAAATTCCAGTTGACAGAGGAATGTGAGGTATCCATGCAAGAGCTAAAGAAACACTTGGGCTAGGCTCCCATTCTCTCCAAGCGAAAGGCAAACGAACTACTACAGTTGTACTTGGCAGTAACCCATGAGGCAATCAGTTTGGTCCTAATAAGAGAGGAAGATGATCTTCAGATGCCTGTTTATTATGTAAGCAAAGAACTTTTGGCATCCGAGACTCGCTATCCAGACATGGAAAAGTGGCTCTTTCCTTGGTAAGAACCTCCCGAAAATTGACGTCATATTTCTGGGCCCATACTATACATGTGCTAACTAACTTCCCTCTCAAGCAATTGATGCAGAAGCCTGATGCTTAGGGAAGATTATTGAAGTGGGTCGTGAATCTCAATGAGTTTGATGTCGTGTTCAAACCAAGGACTGCTATCAAATGACAGACCTTAGCAGATTTTGTGGTAAAGTTAACTTCTATTCCAGAAATGGAGGAGGAGATGGAACCTATCGAACCTCCCACATGGAACCTTTTTGTTGATGGATCGTTAAGGGATACCAAATCAGGAGCAGGAGTCGTTCTTGTTAGCCCTGAAGGACATAAGCTTATTTGTATTGTAAGGTTCGGCTTCAAAGCCACTAACAACACGGCAGAATATGAGGCTCTCCTCATTGGCCTCAAGTTAGCCAGAAAAATGGAGACAAAAAGGCTCGTGATCAGCAGTGACTCCCAGCTAGTAGTTAGCTAGGACCATGGCAATTTTTCCACCAGAGATAAGTCCATGGCCACTTATTTGAAATTCGTTATGGAATTTAGCCCCACTTTTGAAAAAATTGATTTAGTACAAATCCTACGCTCAGAGAATGTTCATGCCGATGTTCTTTCAGAATTGGCAAATAGCAAAGATTTCGAGTTGCTCACTATAGTGCCCATATAGCATTTTCCTAGGCCCTCCACTGCTATGGCGGAGAGATAGTGTAGGTCAAAGATACTCCATTATGGATTAAGCCAATTATATCAGTTCTCAAGGACCAGACATTATCCTCTCAAAAAGAGGAGGTAGGGAAGCTCAGAAGGCAATCCGTCCACTTCATCTTCCAAGACGATGTACGATACAAACATCATTTACAAGTTCAAAATTCTCCATTCAATTGTTTCGGAGAATGGATGACAGTTTGATAATAAAAAGGTTAGAAACTTATGCGATGAGCTGGGAATCAGAAAACACTATTCTTCCCCACATTGCCATTAGGGAAATGGGTGGGTGGAAGCTGTTAACAAGACAATCAAGTACACGTTAAAAAGAAAGCTGGATGCTTCGAAAAGGGCTTGGGTCGATAAACTACCTCAAGTCTTATGGGCCATTTGAACTACAAGCAAAATTGCTATAGGAGAAACTCATTTCTCCATGGCTCATGGGGCCGAGGCCATAAGCCCAGTCGAAGTGGACCTGCCATCCACTCGTCGAATTCATTTCAACGAAATATCTAATGGCGAGCTAAAGAGATACGAACTAGACCTCCTTGAGGAAAGAATGAATAACTCGCTATCGAAATTAGCTATTTATCATAGGAAAATGACTAGATACTAGTCATTTCGTTTGAATGAATTGGTGTTTCGAATGGTCTTCTTATCTTCCAAAGAACACGGTGCAGAAACCCTTGGTCTCAATTGAGATGGCCCCTACCGCATCAAGGAAGAGGTTCGACCCAAAACCTATAAAATTGAAAATATATATGGAAAGACAGCATCATCCGTGGAATGCGGAGCATCTGCCGAAGTACTACCAGTAATAATATAAATATCCAGTTTGTAAAGCTTTTGGTTCAATGGAATTGACTTTTATTAAGGTGTTTGTGAATTAGAAATACCTCTCGAGTAACAAAAGTCTTGGGGAAAGCCTCTGCAAAATGAATTGTCCCTATTCAGAGAAGCGTGGCCACTTCGACGAAGAGCCAGATCCCAAAGTGGACCACCTCTCTGCTCACAAAGTGTATCATATGCCTTTAACAATAAAAGTTGTTAAGAAGGCGTCAGCGTGGGCGAACCGCTCAACACCATGTTCAAGAAAGAACGTTCGCAATCTATATTTAATTTGTACAAGGTAAAAAAAAAAACTAAAACACCCCCTATTGATAAAAGTCAAAGAGAAAGCCTCTGTATAGATGAGTCGTACCTATACGGGGAAGCATGTGCACTTCGATGACGAACTGGATCCCAACTTGGACCACTTCCTTACTCGCAAAATGCAGCACATGCCTTTAACAACCAAAGTTGTTTGCCTTAGCATGGGCAAAGCGCTCAACCTCATGCTCAAAAAAATTATACCGCATTAAATTAAATTACTTAATTCTCATCAGGTCAAGATTCTGAAAAATAAAAAAGTGCGTGCCTCTGCATAGATGGGCCATCACTATTCAGAGAAGCATGGGAACCTCGTTGAAAAGCTCAATCCTAAGATGGACCACCTCTGTACTCGCGAATTGTGGCACATGCCTTTAACAACAAAATTTGTTAAGGAAGCCTACAAAATTTGTTAAATGACCTTCTAACACTTGTACAAAATTATTAGTTAGGGACTACAATTGAAGTAGAATTAGTTTAAATTACACTGAAAGACATTGCAATGCATGGAGTACAAAAAAGTAAATAACACAAATATATAAGCAAAAATGAATTTTTATTAATTCAATAAATATTTACAATTGTTGGCCAAGGCCGTTTACATAGAAAATGCAAAAAAAGGAAGCATATCAGCTATACATGTGGGGGAGGGGGAGCTACAAAAAGAACAATCGCATTGGGAGCCACGGCCTCAGAAGTTTCCTCAGATCATCTTCAATCTCTCACGTAGTTTGAGACTCTTGCTCTCCTTCATCCAGAAACTCTAACCTCAACTCATAAGTGTTGAAGGTTTGAGAGTTGACTTCAATCAACTCCACCATCTAGGTATAGGCATACCTTTGCTAGTACTTTGAAAAACTTTGGTATGTCTCTGTGAAGTGAAAGTTTACAATGGAATACTTTACAGCATCTTCACCGACCGATTAAGCCTCCTGCCTTGCCGTCTCAACTTTCTCTGTCAAGCTGAATATCTTACTATTTAGCCCCTCCACATGCTGCTTCAAAGTAGCATTCTCCTTATTAGCCTTCTCCAATACCTTAGCCGCCAGCTTCTAATGGGCGTCAAAAGTCTTCACTCGCTTCATCAAAGAGACCACCTCACTTGGAGACAAGTGGACCTCTTTCTTCAAGTTCTCAATTTCTGCTAAGGCAAAAGCGAGCTTCACAGACTCCTCAGCATGTCACTTCTTCAACGCCTTAGCATCGGGCTTCAACTTGCTTGTAGCCTCCTAAGCCTGAGAGGCTTTATTCACAAATTCTCTACTTTTACATTGAAGGTTTTTAAAGAGAGTTTCAGCCTCTATGGCCATGCCGATGGTTCTCCTCGCCTAGCTTACCATGTTGGAGAACATATCTACCGTATCGCTGGTCTCGACGAAAGTTTACCACCTCTCTATCCAATACTTGTGAAAATTTGAATTTACAGTTTGAATTTCATGAGGAAGTAAAGCAAGAGATTCCGGAGCCAGCTCATCGCTCTTCTTCTTCAGTGCGAGTTTGGTTCTTGGAGGAGCATCGAAAGCAATGGAGTCATTTAGTTTCCTCACCCTTTTAGAAGGATTCTACCGCAGGGACTCCATGGCAGTTGGCCTCTATGTCCCACTGTAGCTACAGTGATGGAGGCCACCATCAATTTCTCCCCGACGGGGACCTCAAATCTTAGGGGTGGGGTGTTCGTCGACCCACCCTTTCCAATAGCGGAGAAGTGGTATTTTTTTGGAGGACCTCCTCCATTATTTTCTTCTCCTTGTCCTGCACGGGAGGTCCCTCATTCTCCTCTTGGCTGCCGCTTCACGACTGACCCTCTCCATTTGATTCCTCACCCATTTTTTCGCAACAGATGAGGGCTTCTGCCCCTTTCTCCTGGAGGTAGATGTAGCAGCCAGTATAGTGGCCATGTTAGGCATGGATGCTTCTATTTCTCAAAATTGTCTACAAAGGTAAAAGACGAAGTCGGCGATGGTTATGTAAACAAGCAAATAAGATTCATGGTGAAGGAACACTACCTCTTCGGGCCATTAGATAGAAATCTTCAAAAAATTGTCTGGAAAGAATCAGACGCTCAAATCTGCAAAAGGATGGTAGGCGTCGGTATATGTTCGCAAAAACTTCACACTCTTCCCTGCTGAACTCTAACCTTCCCAGGACATTAGAAAAATGTTAACATCAGAACTTGGAGTAGGAGGTCGAAACTCTTACGTGGGGCACTGTGTCACCCTCACACTCATGTGACTTTTCCCTTACCTAGAACCACTTCTCTTTCCATCCTTTAGTAGATGAGGGAAGGCCTAAGACAAGGAAAGAATGTGACCCACACGGACATGGGGAATACCACCCCTTAGAATCTCCTTTTCCCAGGACCCAGGATTGGAAATGGTTTGAAAGACATGGAGGGACATGTCCTCTCCAAGGACAGTCTCCTTTCGCAGAAAATAGTTTTCCACTAGCTGGGCTTAAGCATTAGGAATGAGCTCGGTGGAAGCCAGCTCGTACAATCTCATAATAGCCCTAAAGAATCGATAGATGGGCAATCGAAGGCCTGCCGTCACAAAGAACTCACTAATAGCAATGTAACCCTATCTAGGAAAACGAGTTCGCTCGTCAGGAGTGGGGGACAGGAATTCTATGTCGTAGGGGATACAGTATATTTTCCTAAGATTGGCTAAGTGTGATGGATTTATGGTTGAAGGGATTTTGGCTACCCCTAAGCTATCCCGTCATTTCTTCCACCCTCCTCGAAAAGAAAAACAATATGCTCGACTTCGATAGTTCTAACCAAGACGGCCGTGTTGGTTATTTGTACACCCATCTCAGCAGTTACTTCACTGAGATCTATATCCTTCCTAATAGAGTATGAATGTGCCATTGATTTTTAGAAAAAAAATTTAAGATATTTACAAATTGAATGGAAGAATGGTGAAGGATAATCACGAGAAATGAGAAACTTTGCTAAGGAGAAAAAAGGGAGATGAGAGATTTTGGAAAATATGAATGTTGATTGCGTGGAAGGCAAAGTGATTTTTTCCATAAACTGTTGCCTTTTATAGGTAAAAGTTCTTAATCCTAGCCGTTAAATGTCGATCCGGACCATCTGACCGTTCATTTCAGGTTTAAATTTGAGCCACTTAATCCATCTGCCACTTCGTCTTCTATGGCTCAGATCAAAGTGTATCCGCCATGCACTATTGTGTGCCCAAAACTTCACAAGATGTACGTACAAAAGCCATCAATGTGCATTAAATGTGGTGACGGTTGTGTGTATGGGAAGATGAAACGCTTCGTCTATTTTTTCTTGCAAGCGTACAAAACCCGCAAATCATTTAAAGTAATGACAATGCCTCAGGTTGTCCAAATGTTTTAAAAACATGTCTCATCGTAATGAGTGAATTGAGCCTTGGCAAATGACGGTGTCCCTTCACCTCAACCAGTTTGAGTAAGGCTTCAGATGTATAAAACCACTTCAGATAAAACAGCCACAGACTTAACTTATCTTGTGACATTCTTCAGAGTTGTTCCAGAAAGTGAGGTGTCTCCAATTACACAGCTTCGGACAACACTAACAGGTAATTCGTGCCAAGTAAATTTAAATTCTAACTATAATATAAATATTTATACTTAGATTTGGGGACTATTGTGGTGTGGTAAAAAGCACTCCCTAACAAATGTTTTATACATATAAGTCCATGCATTATATAAATAATTATACCTAGATTTGGGAGACTATTCTTACATATCGCTACCGAATTTCAAGTCAAAATGCCACGTCGCAATCCACGTGGAAAGAAAAGTCAGCAAATAGTCCATTGGTCAAATTTAAGAGATCAAGTGAATGGCTGAATCTATTGCACAGAAATATTGCCTAAATGGCTGAAGTATTTAAATCCGAAGTGCTTCCTATTAAGTCGAAGTGCTACCTAAAGGGTTGGAGAAGACGACGAAGCTCTTCACACAAAAAACCAATGCAAAGCTTCTTCCAATCGAAGCCTTAGTTCATCCAAAGCTCCTGAAACTGAAGTGTCTCTTAAAAGATTAATAGACAATCTTTAGAAATGATTGATGTAATGTTTGTAATAAAGAATGTCAGGTATGTCAGCCTAATGTGTAAGGCGGTTGACGTGTTGTCAATGTATTTATTTTATGATAGACAATGATGTAAGTCTTAGTAAATGAGATGAGGTCACATGGTTCTGATCCAACGAACACCAAGTTGGCAAAAACACTATAAATAGAAAGTCTTTGTACATGAGAATGGGAGCTTTCGGAGATCTAAAATGAGAAACCTTGTAAGCATCTTTTTCAACAGACAAGAGGAAAAATTCACCATATATCATCTTGCTTGTTCCATATTTATGAACCGGATATTTAGTGAATAATCATAGGTATCCGATGGGTGATTGTTGTTAGCGCAATCACTTTTTGTTTCACCTGTCAATGCTCGAATAGTTGTGTCTCACGCCGTGAACCATATCCCACATTCACCTTTTTATTCACTTTTTTCCAGTACTCCGGACAAAATGCATCAAAATTTGCTTGGGATTAGAGTGAGTAGGCCCCGACATCTATCGTCGACGTCAGCCTCACATTTTTCGGAGTCAACAAATACATTATACAAACATATCAGTCTATATGTTGTTGAAAATTTACTTAATCATGCACAGCAGAAAATAAATTATTTTTCAATTCCCACCACGAATCTGCTTTGTGTTTAGATAGAAGTTGTGTTTAGAATAATACATTTGATAAATTCTGTACACTCCTTTACTGATCCTCGAACACGAATAATCAAGAACTACAATCCACAGCTGTCCAATTGTTCAGCCTTCAATGAAAATTCACACAGGAAATAAGAATGAGAGAACTAGGGTTTCCATTTTTTTGTGCTAGCAAGAATATGAATTGTGCTCTATTCTATTTTTCTGAAATCCTAATGGCTTACTAATATAAGTCCAAGTGGGTTTGGTCCATCTTTTAAATTTAACCCACCGTGATATATAATTAATCCAATTAATTAAATTTGATCCATGAACTAATTAATCTAATTATTTAATTCGGGCCTATTAACAAGCAGCACAATTAATTAACTGTACAACACTTGTTAATTAATTAATTGAAATCTCATTCTTTTGGTTCTCCTTTTGTGTGTGGCCCATCAGGTTTCTAATCATGATACCTAACGACCTGAATTATTATTTTGATATAATCAAAATCGATATATTAAAGTCCCCCCTTTTTAGTTTATTTTCAATTCACATTCGTCGTGTCATATTGATATCTAGCAATGTATCAAGACAATACATGTAACGAAAAATGTCACGTGGTATGATAAAACCAAACGTGTTCGTTTATGGTACATTCTTTCATCAATATGATCCGATCAATTACGAGATATGGATATGTGTCAATCTCAATTATTGATCATAACTTTCATCACAATATTAAGTCAATGTAAGTCGAAAACTCCTTTTCGACTTATGAGTACACCTTAACGAAGGATTTCATTATCAACTTAACTGAATGAAATGTAGATCATAATCTCTTACTACCTAAGAGTAATGAATTTTCCATTGATCATTCACAATCTTCATATAATTTTTATCATACCAGAACGATGCCGTATTAGTGACCCTTGACAGAGCAACTACCAACATCACCAAAGTATGACTATCATCATATAACACACTATGATGATTTCAAGTCAAATGATCAATTCCACTATTGAACGTTAGAAATTAACTATTGACACTCGGACAGTTATTGTAACATCCCTAGCAAAGATTTTAATATTTTAGAAAGTAATTAAAACTTTTAGGGACTTAATTGAATTAATAGTATAAATGTTATAGAAATTATAATTAAAATAGTACTATGGGAATTAGAAGTGTAATTTTATAAAAATGGGGTAATCGTATATTTACCCAAAAATCAAAAGTACAATTTTATAATGAAATGAGATATTTGCATATTTACCCTAAGGTAAAAAGTGCAATTTGAGAAATTGCACATTTAACCATCATAGAAGTGGGACACGTCTCCCTTTCATTCCTTTTCTACAGGTACGTTTTATTTTTCTTTCTTTATTTTAGTTAATTATTTATTTATTTATTTAGATAATTATTTTTAAGTACTTAATTGATTTATGAGTAGGAATTAAAATTCTTATTTTAGGGTCTTTAATAATTGAAGGAAGATAAAATTAGAGTTAAATTTAATTAATTAAATCAAGGATGGTGAATTATAATTTCTCTATTTCAAATTCTTAACTCTAAAAGTTTTAAAAATCTATAAGTTATTTCAAGAAATAATGAGTTTAGTTTACTTAGCTTGCATTATCAAAGATTGTGTGAAA
>CADEPD010008838.1:0-12238 GCA_902829195.1 Fraxinus dipetala
GGCAAGTAGATTGCTATTAATTAGTTTGTCTTCTTGATGAAAGATGATTGGAGTTAATTGGATTTGATTTCAATTTATGTCTCCTTATTTATCTAAACGTTTGATTTTATTTTGTGTATAGTACTTACTGATTTCATTTTTCATTTGAATCTTTATTTTTCTTTTCAAAATAAATAAATAGAAGGAGCAAAATAACAGCTACTTTCCCCCTTTAATTCATTGTTTAAGTTGAACACTTCACTCAATCTCAGTAGTCAGACAAAAACGATCAAGCTAATTTTATGAGCAATTCCTTTTGTACATTAATCCGTTCACCTAATGTTGGTGAATTGTTATTATAATATTAAGAGAGATGAAAACAAATATAGTCATTTGGACATTATGGCAATGGATTAAGCTGAATATAATAAACATGTTACATTATTCTGAACTTCTCCATTCTCTCTTCAATATCGTCTTCGTATTCAAATTCTATCATTTATCTGTTGGCAAAGGGCAGAAACATTGTAATCTGTGCAAAATCATGAAAGAAACTTAGATAAGTTTTGTTCAATTTCACGAACATAAGAAACCCAGAAACATGGTGTCTTTTAATTCTTGATAAAACCATGATAAGTTTTAAATGTTGCCTGCAGTGAATGCATTGAGAATGATCAAAAGAAATTTGACCGATCCACATCAGAATCTTGGAAACTGGAATAGGGGGGATCCATGTACTTCAAATTGGACCGGAATTTTCTGCTATAATAATACACCAAATGATGGTTATCTTCATGTGGGAGAAATGTATAATTTCAATTCCTTTTATGCTCTTACAGTTTTATAGACATAAAATTGATTAACATGCAACTTTTCCTGGCAGTGCATTACTGAATATGAATCTGGCTGGAAACTTATCTCCAGAACTTGTCCATCTATCTTATATGAAGATAATGTGAGTAAGATGTATTTAGTTCTGCTCTTTTCCAATAGTATTTTTGTACGTTTTTTCAATTAATCATCTTCTACAGAATGGTAGCTTTCCTTTGCTTTTCAATAACTGTTTTTGTTAATCACTTCAATAGGGATTTTATGTGGAACAACATTAGTGGGACTATACCAAAGGAGATAGGCAAGATTGCATCGTTAGAATTGTTGTAAGTTGAAAAAGCTCTTTGCTCATTCTCTCTTCCCTTTTCTATATAAACGCTCGTTCTACTTCATATAATTTGGACAAGTGCTTATGGATAAGCTCTCGTAAATCCATGCTTGGAAGTGCATCAGATTTAATGCTAAGTAATGTCAAGAAGTGCACTAAATCAGAATCATTTGGGAAAAAATGTGGCCTCTCTTTTGGATATTGACATGTTGTTTATAGTATGAGCATGTTTGTCTTAGCTTAAAAACTTTCATTTATAAGTAAATAAGTAAGTTTTAAAATGAATAAATCTTTTTATTGATGCAAGTTGTAAATAAGTTTCTTATTTGACACTAAGCTAGGTTACTTTCAGGAGAAGTAACTTTTTATACTTCAAAGTAAGAATTTATCCAAATATTGTTGGAGATATAGAGTTACTTAAAAGTGCACTATATTATGCATTCCTTACCTGTGGTTTTCTTTTTCTGGTTTCAGGCTTCTCAGTGGAAACAAACTAACAGGTTCCTTGCCTGATGAGATTGGTTATCTTCGTAACTTGAGGAGGTTGCAGATTGATGAGAACCAAATATCTGGTTCAATACCAAAGTCATTGGCTAACTTGAACAAGGCTGAGCACTTGTAAAGAGTTCTCTTGATTTCTGGACTAATATCATTTTGTTTTTCAGTTTTTTCATTATCATCTTTTCATTTTGATTTAATTTCTTTGTACTGTGAACAGACACATGAATAATAATTCTCTAAGTGGAGAAATACCGCCAGAGCTCTCTGGATTGCAACATCTTATTCATTTGTGAGTTGGAAACATGATTTTCTTATCGATTCCACTCATCTAATCATCTGATGTTAGTTAAAGAGTTAATACTCCGCAGGTTGCTTGATAATAATAACTTATCGGGACATCTTCCACAAGAACTTTCCAAAATGCCACTTTTAATGATACTGTATGTATCTTTCGTCTATTATAAGATACATTTACGTTTGTCTATTCCTTGATATTATGTTTTTATTCCTTTTATTTACTGTTATATGAAGTAAGAGTGTCAATATTTCTTCTGGGGATTTACTGGAAAAATCTCTGAACATTCAAATTTGACATTTTTTTTTTTCCTTCCAGTCAACTTGATAACAACAACTTTGAGGGGAGTACAATACCTCCTTCTTATGGAAGCTTATCTAACTTATCGAAGTTGTAAGTATATACTATACATTTGTGCTCCAAAACAGACTTATAGGTATAGATAATCGATAGTTCACGATCACCATTCAAGTCATCTGCACCAGAAGGTCGAGAATAGATTTTAGTTAAAAGTCCTAATGATGGAGGTAGACATATTTTTGGGGATGAGGCACACATTTATAATTTTTTTAGGTCAAGTTTTATTACAGTTCGCTTTTGTTGGCTGTATCAGGAGTCTTAGGAATTGCAGTTTGCAAGGGACAATTCCTCACTGGAGCAGCATGACAAATATTGCTTATATGTAAGTCGTTACACATTAGATGCATGTTTGGCAAGCTGGAATGGACTACAGATAAATATCTTAGATATTTTAATATAGTCCATTCCACCAAACAAGCCCATATTCTGTAAATTTAGCTATGCTGGACATTGACCTCATAATTTTGTGTTTAACCTTTGAGATAGTATGGTCTTTAACTGGTATTTCTTCATCTAATTATCATTCTCAATTCAGAGATTTGAGCCTAAACAAGCTTAGTGGAACAATACCGACAGGTGTGCTTTCCGAGAATATGACAACTATGTAAGGACTCAATTTTCTGACTGTTTTGGTTCTTAAATTGAATTACATCGGAACTGGTATTACATGGTTTGCCTTGGAAAAACATGACTTTCACTTTTGGAACTAATACTTAATTTCAAATATGCAGCGATCTATCTAACAACAATCTTAATGGAACTATTCCTCCAAGCTTTTCAAGGCTTCCTCTTTTGCAGAAATTGTGAGCATTCTTGGATTTCCTAATCAATTTGGTGTTCTGAAAATGACTTAATTCTAAATTTAAATGTTCCAAGTTAATCTTCATTCTCATGTCAAGTTAGTGCCCAAGGTATAGTTAATCTTGATCCTTCTCAAAGTATGAGATGAACTGACAATATTTGTATCCTTGTCATTTCTCCTGCAGGTCACTAGCAAACAATTCATTAAGTGGTTCAGTTCCATCCACCCTTTGGCAGAATAGAACTCTCAATCAATCTGATACACTCATCTTGTAAGACCTAAAACAGGGAAATAATTATGCCTATCCTACCTATTATTGATCCTGTTAATTTCCCTGAGGCTTGGGTGTTGCTCCATCCCCCCACCCCCAGGGGTAATGGAATATAACTAGCACTGATTAGGCTGAATTTGAGGTTGAAGCTGAGTTTCATTATTTCCATCATACTGAAACTAATGGTTTAGTAGGACAAGATGTCAAAGTGTTCTGATTTATTATCTCACTTATGCAGTTATGCTTTCTGACATCGCAGGGATTTTCGGAACAATAAGCTTTCAAATATTTCTGGCAGTCTTGTCCTACCCCCAAATGTCACTGTTAGGTTCGTCCAATTATCACATTGAGCCGTAATGACTTTTTTCGTTATGAATTTGACACTTCCTCAGATATAAAGTGGAAGTTCTAATTTTATCAAAGCATTAAAACTTATGATATTGAAGTATATTTTCCCCCTCTTTCATCAATATAAACATTTTCAGCCTTCAAGGAAACCGTGTATGCTCCAAAGGCAACCTAATTCAGTTCTGTGGATCCTATAAGGAAGAGTTTCACGATACGTTGAACCAAACAAGTTCCAATATCTGCCTTCCTCAATCATGTTCACCTCCTTATGAGCTTAACCATGCATCTCCTGCTGGTCACTGCTTCTGTGCTGCTCCTCTGCTTGTTGGATATCGTTTAAAGAGTCCTGGGTTCTCAAAATTTTTGCCGTATATTGATAAATTTAAGCATAACATAAGTGGTGCTCTCAATTTGAGTATTTATCAGTTTGACATTGATTCAGTTGCATGGCAAAAGGGACCTCGACTGAGAATGTATCTGAAGATTTTTCCGGCATCCATGAACAACGGTAATAAGCGGTTTATTAAGAGCGAGGTCCTACGAATTCGTGATTTATTTGGTGGATGGAATATTCCTACTAACGCTGTCTTTGGACCTTTTGAGCTGCTCAATTTCACACGTTGGGAACATTATACATACGGTTCGTCTCCTTTCTCATCCGGCATGTTCCACTAAGGATTTATTTGAAGATAAAACAATCTTGCATTCTTGTGGATCATGTTAACTCGCGATCTGCCTTTTATCTGCTGAGGGAAAGGATTATCTTCCTTACATTTTATTTATGAACTAAAATCATTGTCTACTGTAAGCTTCTACAGAAACAATATATCTAATTGTATAGCTTAAAAAATGTGCCAGGTGGCTTGTTATAGAAAATGTTACCTTAGCCATGCTTAAGCTGTCAACGAAAGCTATTATAAGAGGAAAATGGAGAGATTTTGTGTTGAAAATGAGTAATTGTTTTATACTTATGGAGTTGGTGGCATTCAGATTTTTACTTGTACAAAATGGTAAGAATCAGCTCTGGTGCAGTGTTATTCGTTAAAAACCAGAACACTGAAAAAGGTAACTTATTTTCCGACATGAAGTCATCAAGCAATAACCTGGATAATTATTTTTCGAATTTTTACCATTACATTTGATTTGTCTAGCTCCAACTACGCACTGAGGATAACAAAATTTTGTGCCTTTATGTGGATGTTTAATTTGTACATACATGGAAAATCACGTGCATTCATTATCTCCCAACATTTCTGTGTTGTATTGTTGCTATTATAGATGCCTGAAGTTTGTAGCTTATTTTTCAGTAGTCTCTTTCATGGGCTTTTGCCCTTTTTGCTTATTTTTCAGGAGAAGTTCTAAACTGCTAATTTTCTTTTTTTTTTTTGGCAGAATTTTCCTCTTCTGGAATAACCAAGGGAGCACTGGCTGGCATAATACTCGGGACAGCAGCTGGATCTATAATGCTATCCGCAATTGTGTTCCTCCTTTTTTTCAGATCGCACTGGAGGAGACAACGTGCAGATTCAAAAAGACGTCCATGTAAGCATCTTACAATCCCTGCTAGATATTGGTAGGTAAATGTAATTTTTTTTTTTTTTGTGTGTGATTTCATGGATTTTACTGTCATCCATGGAATTATTTCGATTGAATCTTCGCCAAATATTAAATATTCATGCTATAGGTTTTCCAGAAAAGTTGCATGACGCCATTATAATTCTCATAAGGTATTCTGGTAGGAACCTGCTTGTTGATTTAAATAACTGAAGTTCATAGTCCATTGATTATGCTCCTATAAACTGGTAAATTTTATATATAATGCAGGAGAAATTAAAGAGTTCTAATTCACGTTTGCAGCTTGCACTTCTCTTAGATATGTTATAACTGACAATATTTTGACTAAATGATTTTCTCGTGAAGGATTCCTTACATTATATAGAACATACAACTAGGGTGATCTAAATATAGTAAATATAATCACAACCTAACATACAATTTATATACATAAATATGGTAATATAAATGGCAACATTTGTTATAATCTTCATCGATCTCATTCACATCCACTCTCAAATTGATGCTGGATGATTAAGAAGCATCAATTTGGTGTCAAGAAATTGATATCACTGTGGAGTCATGTCTTGGTAAACACATCAGCGGTTTGAACATATATGTGGAAGAGTAGTAATGTGACCATCATAAGCCTTACGTATAGAGTGATAATCCACTTTAACGTGGTTAGTGCCCTCATGGAACATATGATTACCAGCAATTTGAATGACATTAGTGTTATCAGCATGAAGTGGAGTAGGTTCAAGCTGAAGGCTACCGAGCTCCGCTAGAAGTCCTCGAAGCCAAACAATATCGAAGTAGGTAGAGGATATAGCGAGATACTCAGATTGAGTGAAGATTTAGAGATACGATCCTACTTATTTCGCCAGCAAATGAGCAGACTCCTAAGTAACATCCACCAATTTGTAATCAAGCGATAAATATATGCACATCCAGCCTAATCAGCATCACTATAGCCTACCAACTCAAGAGAAGAATTGTCAACGAAGAAAAGGCCCCTATCAGGTTTACCAAGCAAGTATATAATAATGCGATGAATCACGATCAAGTGGAGATATCGTAGAGCATACATAAACTCACAGATTTGCTAGACAACAAAAGAGATATTGGGTCGTGTAATAGTGAGGTAATTTAAACTACCCACTAACTAATGATACAAGTAAGGCTAAGAACAAGATCACCATTTTCCTTGTGATATTTTACATTCACCTCCAAAAGAGTATCAACAGATTGAACATTCTGAAGACCAACCAAGGTAATCAACTCCTTATACTTATATTGATGCAAGTAAGTCCCAGTCGGATTTAAAAGCACCTCAAGATCTAACAAATACTACAAAGTACCCAAATCTTTCATATGAAAAGATTCCTTAAGTTGATCTTGAAGGTGAGATATCAATCCATAGTCAATCTCAATAATAACACTATCATCTACATAGACCAGAATGAGGATAGTATTCACCTTGGTGTCAAAGATAAAGAGAGATGATTTATACTGGCTCTGGGTAAACGAGACACCCAGGAGAGTGGAACGAAACTTGTCAAACCAATCACGAAAAGCTTGTTTCAACACATTTTAGAACATCGAAAGAGGGTAAAGAAAAGAGACTTGCAAGGGGTTTCATATAAATCTCTTCCTTAAGATTGACTCTTGACACCCATCTGTTGCAAAGTACATCTTTTGGATATTGCTATAGCAAGAACAGTGAAAATCGTTGTCGTTTTGGCAATAGGGACAAAAGTCTTCTCATAATTCATGCCATATTCTTGACGATTACCAAAAGCCACCAATCAGGTTTTAGAGATCCATCAGAGCGGAACTTAACATAATAGATCTATTTACACTCAATAGGTTTGATGTCACGAGGACAAGGAACAATATCCAATATGCATGTGATTCTCTTGAAGAGTTTGAAGTTCCTCTTGCATAGATTTATCTCAATAGGGTTAGGTAACTAACTGCCTATGAACAAGAGGTAGGAAATGTGATATAAGATAAGGTTACAAAGAAACCATACTAATTGGGACGGTGAGTAATGCGTTTAGCAGAGTAGATCAAGGTCAGGTTGGGGTGGGGTGGTGTGGCCATCATTACTGATATAACACGCCTAGTTTAAAATGTTTAATAGAATGAGAGTCGTCATCAAAGCTAATGAATGAAGCAAAATTAGAAGAGGACACAACATACTAGAAATAATACCGACTATCAAAGAAAACCACATTTTGAAATATACGAATGTGATTAGCAACACTATCATAACAAACAAAACCTTTTTAGCAATATCGTAACCCATTAAAGCATATCATATGGATTGAGAGGGCAACTTATGATGTTCATGAGGTGGCAAGTCTATAAACCAAAAACCCAAAAGTATGCAATATGTCATAGCCAGGATGTGTACCGTACAGGCGGAAATGAGGCGAGTCATAGTCCAAATATTGAACAGGAAGTCAATTAATCTAGGTGTTCAGTTGTGGAGAGGGCTTCAACCTAAAATCTAGGAGGAATCGAAGATTTCAAGAACAAAACTCAAAAAACATCTAACAAGTGACGACTCTATCTTTTGGCTAACCCATTATGTTGATGAGTATATGGACAAGAGTGTTGAGAGAGAATATCCTTTTGTTGTAAGAAAGTTTGACAATCATGAGATATATTTCTCATCGTGTCAGACCTCAAAATCTGAATACAGGAAGAGAACCACGTCTCAATGTAAGCTACAAAAGTCTTAATAGTAGGTCCGATCTTACTTTTAGAGCGAAAAATTATATCCAAGTGTAACGATTGAAATCATCAATAAAAGTCATAAAATATTTATAATGAGCATGTTAAGTGACGGGCGCCAAGCCCCCAATGTCACTATGAATAATATTAAAGCATTTATCAGCATGATTGCCATGAGCGAGAAACAAGAGTCTACTTTTCCAAGTTTACAAGTATCACAATCAAATGTCAAATTGGAGAACTGAGACCGATTATTACCCGAAAAACCACATTTCAACAAATGAGGCAAAATTAAAGCATTTGGATGACCTAATCTTTTATGCCAAATTTCATATTTAAGTCAACACTAATATAAGCTAAATATATAGTAGTAGGCATGGTAAACTATAATGGGAACACTCTTTCGACTTTAAGCCCATTCGGGATCACCTTTTCTAACCCTTGATATTGCAGAAGACAATAACCACGAGAGAAACACACATCACAATTATTATCGATTAATTGACCAATCTAAATCAAGTTAGTTGATAACCTCGGAGATATAAAAACATTATTAAAGAAAGACCGAATATCACCACAATAGTGATTGAAACGATACTTCATTAGCAATCTAAATGTGTTGTGTGCCAGCATAGCACTGGATGTTGTGCAGTGAATCAGAACTATTTGTCATATGATTCAATGTCCCTAAATCAACAAACCAAGGAGAAAAAATAACTTGACCCTTACCTAGTAAGCCCAAGGCAGAGAAGGCGGAAACAACTATTTGTTGAACCATTTTTGGGATAAGAATTGGTTGACTTGTACTAGCTTGTGAAAGTGGGGGAGTAGGACCCTAAACATCAGCTTGAAAGGCCTGAGCTTTTTGGTTCTGAGGTGGTGTAAAACACACCTTGATGATATACTCTGGTTGCTTACGGTAACTGTAGACTTTTTGATTGTGGTATACTATTTCAATAATACTTTCCTCCCAATTTCCACATACACATTCAGACATGCATATACACACATATTTATACTCAACACAGAATGCATTTTCTTGGTCTTGCACTCAAATCTTTCATTCCATTCTATTGCAGCATCAAGGGTCTCCATGAGAATCGATGGGGTAAAAGATTTTACTTATGGTGAAATGGAAGTTGCAACAAATAATTTTAATAGCTCGAGCTTTGTTGGACAAGGAGGTTATGGAAAAGTTTATAAAGGCATTCTTGCTGATGGAACTATTGTAGCCATAAAGCGTGCTCAGGAGGGATCATTACAGGGTGAAAAGGAGTTTCTCACCGAAATAGAACTACTATCGAGGCTACACCATAGGAATCTGGTGTCATTGGTTGGATATTGTGATGAAGAAAGTGAACAGGTACCCCAATAATTCAGATATTTTTACATTCAATTACAGATATTTGGCTAAGCTTAATAAAAGTAAAAATTACATTCAACATTTTTGGATAACTTACTTTTCCCTAATTTTTAAGTAAAATGAGGTACTTATTTGAAAGTAACTATTACCTTACCAGTACAATAATTTACTTATTTTCAGATTTATATAATTTATATCTTACTTACTGGCACCTTTGATTCATTGATTAGATCTATTGAGTTACTACCACTAAGGCCTGTCTAGGTTTAGAATGGTGGTCTTAGGAAGAACCTTGCCCCTCTTTCTACTCTAATAGGATCGAAACTTTTCAACATAATTTTGATTGCATCTTTTGCCCAAGAGATATGTTTACTTATTAATAGGGCCTGCCTCGGTTTTAATTGGTGGACTTTGGAAGAACATTCCCCATTTTCGTACTCTTTAGGATCCGTAACGTTTCTTCAACATAATTTAAAAGCTTTTTCTTCTGATATCCAGCTTCATATAATATAGCTTAGATAAATGACTGACAGAAAAACAGAAGCCATTCTAACAATGGATAAGTAATGGCCATATAATAGAGGTTGTGAAGCTTAAAGCTATAATTTGCACAGCCACGAGTGTTATGCAGACTAAAAGTACAGAAAGTGTAGGGAGTGGCTACATGGACGAAAAGATTTCTCGCTGTTCCTATTGAGTCCCGATATGACAAGAAAGAATAATGTTTATTGTAGGAAGAGCACGCGACAAGATTACAGCACTTAACTTTTCACAGTTCAGTTCAAAAGGCTTTTTAAATAGCTTTCCTCTTCTTCTAATATGAATTCAGGACTCCCAGACCAATGACAAAAAATGCTTGAAGGCTTAAACCTCTGTTTTAAATTGTATTATCTTCCTGGAGAGAAACTGTTTTTCTATCTTCAAATTGTTGTTATAGATGTTAAATATCTCTTGTTCACCGTATTTTTCATGATGCAGATGTTGATATATGAATTCATGTCTAATGGTAACTTGAGAGATCACCTATCGGGTAAATTCGAACTCGTTCTTTTTTAAATTGGTAATATATACGTTTAAATAATCTGTGTTATGCGGAAGCATACTGCTTATTACTATTTGGCTAGATATTTTTGAAAACATCCTAACCTGCATCGAGCCTCTAGGGCAAAAAAGAAACAGTTACGGTGATGCTAGAATCATGTCTCCCTCTCCTTTTAGTGTTCCTTTTTACGACCAAAGAGCGTGTTTAATGGGTTAGACATGTCTCTTTTTAAAAAAATTATTAGGTAGGGGGACCTAATATTCGAGAAAATTCAGATCTTAGGCTGTTAGATAGATGCTTTGCTGTCATTTTTTCTCACTTTAAGAAGCACGGACACAGACAAAACTTTACAGGGACATGTTGAATCCTTATTTTATACAAAAGAGCACATAGGGATTCTATCAAGAAGAAGTGGAAGTCTTTCATAATATATCATCAAAAAGGTTCGAACAGTACTGGAAAACTTTAACTACACATGATTGTGGTGATCGATAAAAAGTTGAAAACTTTGTATGGGTGTTCGCTGTCCATTTATAATGGACACTTGCATTCCTAATTCTCACTATATCAAACAATATAAACATTCAGATTTATGGAATTTCTATTTTGTTTAACGGGCAGCAGCACAAAGTTGAGAACTGAAAATTTTATATGTGTTAATTCATATGTTAATGATCGCTCTGCGTTAGCAAGTTTTTAATGTTTGAGATATCACAGGTAAATTAAAAGTTCCTTTGACTTTTGCTGTGAGATTGAGAATTGCATTGGGTTCAGCCAAGGGCATCCTTTACCTACATATGGAAGCCAATCCTCCAATATATCATCGAGATATCAAGGCAAGCAACATATTATTGGACCCTCGTTTCACTGCCAAAGTTGCTGATTTTGGACTATCCCGACTTGCTCCAGTTCCCGACTTTGAAGGATTGGTGCCTGCTTATGTATCCACTGCAGTTAAGGGGACACCGGTAAGTATGATTGCACGACCGAGCTCAAATATGCATCCTTTCATTTAGTTTTTCCAGCAGAACCACCTGATTCAACAGTCAAACCAGAACAATTCTAATTCAATTCATTTTATGTGCTACTCAAAATTGTTTATGCATGATTTTTTGCAGGGATACCTTGATCCAGAGTATTTCCTAACTCATAAATTAACTGACAAAAGTGATGTATATAGTCTTGGAGTCGTGTTTCTAGAGCTCTTAACTGGGATGCACCCAATCTACCATGGGAAAAACATTGTTAGGGAGGTACTATCTAGCCGCTTTGTCATCGTTCTCAGTGCATGTTTCCCAGTTTTTAAGCAAGCAATTTTTAAATATTTGTTGGTCGAAGTTGGAAAAGTAATTTTTTACTTAAAAGTAAGAAACAAGTATCCCAACTGTTTGAAGAATAAAAGTTACTTAATTGTAAATTTATTTTTTTAAAAAGATTAGCCAAACATGGTCGTGTAAAATAGATAGCACTATGTGGGAAATTTTTTGATGCTATATTTTGTACCAGCTTAATTGCTGATGCAAAACTGTTCTATTTTACCAATCCGTTGATAGCTGTATGCTGTTTTTATTAATCTCCCCCTCTAAAAAAACGAGTCGCTGGACGATTAACTTTACTTAATGGTCGTCCATTTTCATCAGGTCAACATTGCATATTCTTCTGGTATGATATTCTCTATCATCGATGAACGGATGGGATCTTATCCTTCTGAATGTGCTGTGAAATTCATAAAGCTGGCTCTTAACTGTTGCCACAATGATACAGACACCCGACCCTCAATGGTCGAAGTGGATAGAGAACTTGAAAGCATATGGTTAATGAT
>CADEPD010008843.1:0-11550 GCA_902829195.1 Fraxinus dipetala
ATTGACAGTACTAAATTGGATATCAACAAAAAGACGTCGAAGATAAATTCTCAACGTTTTGTTCAATTGGAAAGTATGTATATCTAACGACAAGAGAAAACATATTAGTAATAACATTCTTAAAGATATTATTTTCACCTTCTCTTTTGACTTGTGTCAGTTTTTTCTTTTATGTATACTTTTCTATTTCGATAACTAAACGTATAAACTATTGTGCTTGATTACTACATTTTTTACTTATTCAACATATTACTATAGTATATTATTTATTATCTATAACTTATTCTCACAAGAAAAAGGTATTTTCAATGAAAATGTTTTTTTTTCTTTTTTTTTCCTTTATTTTTAAAGTCAAGTTCTTTAACAAAAATTCTACTATTTTATGTTTAACATACAAAATCGTAGATTTTTGGTAGAGATTTTACCCTTATTACCTACACAATTTTGATACAATGTTGATGTATTATTTCTTTCATATTCTGTAGCTTTAACATCTGAAATAGTTTCGCAAAATGAGATTTTCGCAACCGTTGATGTGACCAATTCTGATTTGAGTACATTTTTTCCTGATTGCAAAAATGAAGAAGGTAATAAAATATTTAACTTATTTATATTGATTACATATTGCTTTTCATAGTGAAAAGATTATGTTTTATTTAGATATATAAGCTTTTGTGCTAAATATGTCTAAATTTTCTCTAACGGCTCCTTATGCTTAAAAATTGGTGACATTTGAATGTAGAATAATGTCAATAATTAATTTGTAGATAACAAATTGAACAACAATCTCGACACAATTGCCACATCATACCCCATGTTATCACGTGACAACACCATTTGTTGCATTGATCTGCTCTTTAAAAAGGTTGGTTTTTGAAAAATTGCCCCAACTTTAACACGGCACAACGACGTCGTTTACTCCGAGAATCGTTATCCTCAAAACCCTGGTCTCAATCGATTGAATTCTGATTTCTGCTCTGTGATTTTCGAAATCATCTGTCCATACATAACAAATGAAGAGGGGACTGCTGTGGAACGATGAAGACGACGATGATACACCATCTTCTGACGATTCATCAACCCTAGATACAGACACGGAAGATAATCAAGCCTCCAAATCTACTAAGGAGAATTCAATTCGATCCTCCAAGAAGAAAACTTGTCAAGGTAACAAATTATTGCTCTCCTCTATTTATTATATAAATACATGGTCGGAAAATTTATGTGTTGATGGTATCTTGATTATTTTCCATTGATATTATCCTGGTGGAGATTCGATATTGACTTGCATGTCTACACTCTACATTCTTGTTATTTGTTGCTATGTTGTTGTGCTATCTAACTATACCTTATTTATTTCTTGAATGATTTGCTCGTCTTTCTAGTTGCGCTGATACACGCTCAGATTCTAGCTTAATTATAAATATTGATATTCTGTGGAGTGCACGAACAATAGCCATTACATACTGCTACTTAGACATGACTTTCTTGGTCATTAAACATCATCCAAGCCTTGATTTGAGCCATATTTAATTTTCTCGACTCTGTGCTGTGTAACTATCTTATTGACTGCAGTGCAGGGTTAATCATTTACACCCCCTATCCAAGGATAAAAACCAAAAGAGAATGAAACGGATGAAAAGAACATGGGCATTTGATGGGTGATGATAATTTAGCTGCTGCTTGTGGCTAACTTCATTCTAATTCCTGATTCACTTAAACTGCATTCAATTTGCCTAATTATCTGCCATGTAGTCGTCATATAACTGACATGAACTTGTCTAATAATCCTTCACAGAATTCCCATGTTAAGTTGCGGAGCTTAATTATTGTCGTTGTGCGGAGCCAATATCCGCAGTGAGGTCACCGTGGGATTGAACCGAAGTGTGCTCAGACCAAAATTTAATTTAAGTAGCTTAGTAATTTCAAACTTGTAATTTTGATTTTTCCTAATTTGTCTTATAAATAGGGAGTCATTTACAGAAGATAGGGTATGATATTATTTCTTGTAAACTTCTTTTCATCATAGTGAATTACTATAGCTATGGGAGAGAACATAGACGTTGAGGCGAATCTCTATAAATCTTGTGTGTTCTTGAATGTATTTTTCTTTATGCGAATTGATTGTTCACGGTGGAATAGAATTAGGGTTTCTAATTCTTTAACACCCCAGACTCTCCTTCCATCATTTTCACTGCACCTGCACCCCGCCCCCACCATGATTTAAAAAATAATAATAAGAAGAAAGAAAGAAAAAGAAGAGGAAAAACCAAAAATAGATTCTAATGGCTTGACCTTGAATTTTTGCTACTTGGATACAGTTGACTCTGCAAAAAAAAAGAGCAAAGGTGTCGACTTTGAAGCTTTGAGTCAACATGGATATAAAGGAGGATTATCAGTCTTGAGCATCCCACCACCAAAAGAGCCTGATCAGAAACAGGACTGGTCTTGGTCATTGGGAAAGGAAACTCGGGCAAAGGAGGTTGAAGAAACTTATGAAGATCGACTGAGAACAAGAGATGCATTAGCTGATGCAGAGCTGCTAAAAGACGTGCAAACACAGAAAGATAAAAAGAATCTTTCATTTCAACAGAAGGAGAAGAGGAAGAGAGATCTTGGTCAGGCTAGTCGGGGGAAGAACTATGTGGAAGAGGAGAAGAGGTTGTTAAGAGAGAGTGGTGTTTACTCCGGGTTTGATTCTTAATCAGTCTTTACCTGTCTTTATTAGTTTCTCCATCATTTATATTGTAATCCTGAATTCCGTATGACATTTCTAGTACTAAAGCTCTATTTTGATATATGTTGGTGAATCCACTTTGCGGTAATGGTAGCTTGTAGTTTATGTGTGCTTTGGTGAATCCACTTTGCAGTATTGATAGCTTGCAGTGTATATCAATTTGTGAAGTGAAAACAAACGCTTTTTATAAATCGGTGTGGCTATACATACATTTTAACGAAGAAAGTGTCCAGGACTTGTAATTGAAAATTTTTTTTTTTCAATGACTATGATTTGTATTGTCTCAGCTCGTTTATATAAATTTATGGCTTTCAGGTGGCTTGGGTTTTCATGTTTTTAGATGCTTCCAATTGTGTATTTTTACGGCTTTCAGGTGGAATGGGCTTTCATGTTACTAGATGCTTCCAATTGTGTATTTCTGCGACCATATACATTAGGAAAAGGATATTTTAGTCTAAGTTAGAAACAGCAGCATGTGTTTCTGTCCCTGATAAAGTTGCCTCCACATCCTGAATGACATTCTCTTTAATCTTGCTGCCCAAGTTGATCTTCAATTTGAAGTCAAAATCCTGGTTGCGTTTTCTACCCTCAGTCTTTATCTGGTGGGGTGCAATCCTCAACATCATCCAGGATTTCAAATCCCGTCAATCCAAAAATCACATCTCAAATTCTAGTAGGGAAAGAGACTGGTTACCAAGTTCAGTTTGAAATCCTTTTGAGTAGATAGAGATGGATATGTGTTTGGTTGCTGGTTTGATCTCTCTCGTCCAGCCTTATCCACCCTTATCCATGAGTGTACATTATTATCTCGAGTAAGAAATAAATTATACTGCCATTAGAGATGGAGATCCTACTAGCAATAATGCATCATGAAATGGAAATAACAATGAGCATTTGTGCAACCTTTAGTTCATTCAACAGAGTGATTACTGAGAATGATGGGCTATACCTTCATCACTTACCACCTTTCCATCTTTATCTAGTACATCCCTCATTTTACAAGGAATTCGATGAACATCCAAGAGAAGATCATTCAGTGAGAATGATTTATTGGCAGCAAAAAGGACAGTTCGCAAGTAATTTGGCAACTGACAAAATTTTAAGAACAAAATTTCCATAAAAGAGCAGTAAATAATTAGTTTTGTGGCCACCTAAATGGCTTGTTTAATAAGGTGAATTGGACATTTCTGAATAGTATTGAAAAGTAAAAACTGAAAATCTTTTTCTACTTCAGTGATGTATTACCAAACATGCCCCGAAGGTAAATTTGTGATCAATATTATATAACGCGTCTTCAAGATCAGCCAGTCACTGATGTATACCTTTTCTTCTAGTCTCTATGTCAATCAAAGCCTTCCTCCTGCAAGCATCTGTCTAACCTCTCCATTTGCAATTAGAACATAAATCCATAACTTCATATCAGAATCAGCTTTGTCCTTTAGCCCAACACCTCTTTCATATCAGAATCAGCTTTGTCCTTTAGTCCAACACCTCTCCCCTTCTGTAGTTAGTTGCATTAAGACACTCTTAAGACAGGGCAGCAGATCTGCTGGAGAGGGTCCTATAAATTGCTCTGATAGTGTTGGGAGTAGTTCTGCAGCAACCTCCTACCAGGGAGGCTCCTACTTCACACCATTTGTTTACATAGGATACAAAATCTTTGTCTGATACACCCGTGTTTTGCTGCAACAGAAAATTCATAGTTATGAACTGTGGCAGTTCATATTTCCCTTTTCTTTATTTTTAAATATGGATACATGTCGTAAAATTATTTGTAAATAAATTTTGTATTTATGGCCAAACTGCCAAAGTACAATATTGCATAAATCAGCCTTTAGAAACACATTACGTCCATCATGAACAATAGAAATGGAGGAACACCTTAAAAGTACTTGGCAAAATCAAGGGTAATAGACTAAACCTGGAAGTACGTTGTAGTAAGTCAAATTCCCGACCCAGAACCATGGCGGGAGAATTGTGTCTCATTTTACATTATCAAGAATCCTCCTTGCACAGATTTTTAATGAAACTTGATTTATCAAAAAAAAAGGGTTCTCAGTTGAACTAGATTATTTTGAAGGCATTTTCCTCTATGCTACAATTTTTTTATCAAGAATAGAATAAAATAAAATATCAGCAAGCCAGGTCAGATAGTTTGTAAAAACAATATATTGGTGAGCAGCTTCTCAAAAAAACTGAAATGAAAATGTCGAGAACTCACCACCCACTCCTTCCTATCAGCATCATAACTCTCGCCACTATTTGGGTAAATAAGTATCGGTTTAGTTGTCACCTGAAGGAACAATAAGTAAAATTAAAAACAATAATACAACTGAGCAAAATGGAACTAAAGATTATGTTAAAAATCTTCAGGGATTCACATAACTAATAATGCCAGTAGGAAAAAAAAAAAAAAAGAGTACCCTGAAATACACTTGATGTGAAACCAGCAAGATTCTAAGTGATTAAATATGACACGCATTAGACCTTCAAATACTTGACAATTTATGTAGTACAAACATAAATATTTCATGGTCATGGAAGACCTGAGGGAAGGCCATAGAGGGAATAATTGCACATTTCTAAGCAAAAAATAAGTTGCAAAAGAAAAATCTATCAGAAATCATAAACAGATGAACTTTGTGGCTGTAAGAACCCTTGCCAAAATAGTCATGCCAGAAGAAAAAAATGGTGACACAAGGAGGAAATTAAGGAAAAGACAGAAAATAAATACCATCTTGACAGATAATATCAGATCTTGGATGAATCTAGGAGGGGTACAGTTGATCCCCACAGCAATAATTTTCGTGCACAGTTCAGCAATGGCAACACACTCAGGCAAAGAATCACCGCTGACCACATTAACACCATCCTTGGAGTTGAAAGACAACCAGGCAGGAATATTTATGCCTTCTTCCTCGAGAAGCTGAGCAAAAGCCTAGACAGCGACAATTATTGTAAATGTAAAAAAGTTCATGACCACAGCTCTATTCATTAATATAAAACCAGCATTGCACATTACAGATTATTTTCAATGAGAATAATGCGGTGGAGGAGAGGGGAATGTTCTTACCTCAGCTTCCAGCTTGTTTGGTACTGTTTCAAAAGCTATAAGATCAGGACCAGAGTCTGCAAGAACCTTAACCCTCCTCCGATGAAAGTTTTTCAAAAATTCCAGATCCATAGCATCTCCATAGTCACCGCTGTAAGTCCACAAGGATTATACAAGGAAGACATCAGATTGTCTCGTGTTAGACTTAAAGTCAAACCATGAGTATAGATAGTGCTACATACAATGTTCTTCATATGGATATATCAAGAATGAAAAGGAAGAGAAAACTATCAAAACCAAAATCATATAACTAAGTTAAATAAAACACGTATAACATCGAAACATGTAATATCATGTGAATTATAAATTTAGAAATAAACCATAGAATTTTATATCAATATAAACAAAACACAAAACTATATCAATAATGAAATTCCAACAAATATATCCAATGACCCCCCCAAGTCATCTATCAATAAAAAATTTTAAAATTCTCCTCCTAACTCATATAATCAATTCCCTAAAATAAATACACATCTCTCCCCCTAATTCGTATAATCAACTCCCTAAAATACATATATATCTCTCTCCCTCTTTTTGTCACAAATAACAAAGGAAAGACAAGTAATAATCAAATTAAACATAGAGAGAAATGAGTAAAAAAAATATGCACATGTATAATGATGCAAAAATTATGCAAAAACACGTGATGGGAGAATTAAAAAAATTCAATTTGGAGACCAATTGTTTTTTTGAATTTTTCATAAATTTTCAACTTTATCATCATGAACAGTTATTTGCTTACTCATACATGCATAGGTCATAAACAAGTAAACTTTTCCTACATAATTTATTTTAAACCTAGATGGAGTAAATTGTATAAGTCTTTGATGTATGAAAAGTGCCATTAAACTCATGTAAGCAAGTCTCAAAACCTTAAATCAATGAGAAAGACGTGCAAAGAATCACCGATAAATGAATATATTCTTCAAAGTATGAAATCAGACCCAATGTTACTAGAACCTTATATAAATTAAAGGGCTCATAATTAATTGTATAATTTTTTTCATTCTCCCCCTATCTATGAGCACATATATATGTATTTAAGGGCTCATAATTAATTGTATAATTTTTTTCATTCTCCCCCTATCTATGAGCACATATATATGTATATTTTTCTTTTAATTTTCAAATCTTATGTGCGGACTATTTTTCATTAAACTTTCTACATGACCCATGTAACAAGCTTTAGGCAGATAACTCCAAAGTCAAATGATTTATAGGCAGCCAAGTATTAAGATACCCTACAAGCTTAATCACTTAAGTCATATGGGCTATTTAAAAAGTCTAAGATTGTCTCACAACATTTTATGTGCTTCAAAATTTTTCTTTGAAGTTCAAAAGTAATCTTTCTTTTAAGGGGATTATATAAGAGCTTAGATCAACTAGTTTAGATGTCATTTCATATTTAAAGTTAATTCACCACAGATAAACATCATCTCAAATCTCAAACACGCGGTCAAAACCTACTCACAAAAGTTTAATGTGTGCGGTACATAAAATACATGTAATAACATATACCAAATACTCCAATCAAGTTCTAAACAAATTAATGGAATTTAATTTATCAATTATGAACCTAACTAGTACTTGTTCGCAAAATAACGTGTCCAAAAAATTAAAAAATATATATATTTTCCTTTTTTAATTTTTTTTAAAATTTTATTTTTCTAGATAACAAATAAAATGCAAAACAAAAAAAGAAAAAAAAAGTTTAAAAGCATGCATAAATATGTAGATACTATGAATAATGCAGAAGCACACAGCAAAGTACCTACTAATTAAGATATAGAAACGCTTTTACCATGAAGAGCACTATGATCAGATCATAATATCTCAGATCACTCTTCTTCACCCAGACTTTTCAAGAAACAGAATTAATTGTAATCAATTATGTCATCAGCTCAGTCAAGTGACTAACCTGATTAGTAAGGAAGTCAACTTGGCTAGATATATTATGACTTCTATTTCTTTTCAAAATTGTGACACTTAGGTCTTATGTGTCCAAACTCACCATAATTGTGACACGTAGAAATAAACTCAGGTCCAAATTTACGTGGTTGCTGGTATTGATTTCTGGGCTGCTTAGTCCTACGATGCCTAGTAGACCTCTGTCCTAAGATATCATTGTCCTTGGGATCAGGATTTGCACCATATCTAAGCTGGTTGGTGGCAGGAACACGTGGTCTTGGAAGTATGGCAGTGTTACAATCAGTCTGCTTATATCCTAGACCTCCCATATTTCCAACATGCTTGTTCAATCCTAAAAGATTGTCAAGTTTCTGAAATCCACTCATAAAGGAAAGAAAGCCAGCGACAGGCAAGCAGCAGCTGAGCAGTCATCAATATCATAACTTTCTCTTCCGATATCCAATTAAGGTGATTCAAAATGCGTTGAAAAACTAACTCAAAGTGCTACAATTCTTCTAGAAATAGCCTTGTCCAAATTTCAATGTTTTATATGTGAAAAATGTGTTGCAAGTTGGGATGGATAATTTTGAGCATAACTTGTTCAGCTATTTGACACTTTTTAGACTTCTAATTGCATTTCCTTGATCATATGTGATCTTCTAAGATATTTTTTACTCCTTTCGAGGGTAATACTACCAACCCCAACTCTTTTGACTTTAATTAGGATTTAATAACTCATATTTTGACTTTGATTACAACTCGATAAACTTCTAATACAATTCAACTAGGACTTGACTTTGACTAAAGAAATTGTCAATTACAAATTTGGAAATTGTCGAATATAATTTGGACTTATCAATCTCACCCTTTAGCATTCCATGACAAAATCAGTTATTTCAAAGTTGAAAAGTCCAAAATTACCCAAAAATAAACTTCCTAAAATTTTCTTAAATACTTTGTCAACCTATTTAATGAAACACGTGGAAACCACAATACCATGTGAAAAGGAAGAGGAAACTATCAAAACCAAAATCATATAACTAAGTTAAATAAAACACATAACAAAATACGTGTAATATCGAAACATGCACTATCATGTAAATTATAAATTTAAAAAATAAAATATATAATTTTGTATCAATATAGACAAAATAGAAAACTATATCAATAACAAAATTTCAGCAAATATATCAAATGACTCCCCTTAAATTATCTATCAATCAAAAATTTTAAAATTCTCCTCTTAACTCATATAATCAACTCCATGAAATACACACCTCTCCCCCCACTCATATATCAACTCCTTGAAATAAATACACATCTAATCGCTTGTGCTATTAGCTCGATCAAGTGACTAACCTGATTAGTAAGGAAGTCAACCCAGCTAGATATATTCTAACATCTATTTCTTTTCAAAAGATAGTAACATCTAGGTCTTATGTGTCGATACTCGTAACAATTGTAATACGTCGGGATAAACTTAGGTCCAAATCTACATGGTTGCTGGTATTGATTTCTAGGCTACTTGGTCTGACGACGTCTATTAGGTCTCTGTCCTAATATACCCTTATTTTTGGGTTCAGGATTTGCACCATACCTAGGCTGGTTGATGGCAGGGACACGTGTGGTCTTGGAAATACGGCAATGTTAGGATCAATCTGCTTATATCCTAGACCTCCCTCATTTCCAACATGCTTGTTCAATCCTAAAAGATTGTTAAGTTTCTAAAATCCACTCATGAAGGAAAGAAGTTGAGCATTAGATTTCTCAAGGTCACTCGTTGGAGTTTTAACCTTAGTCTCTAAATTCCCATTGATTAATCTTAACTTATTAAGGTTTTCAGTAAACTCCTGAAGATCATATATGAGTCTCTCTCTAGCTCCATCTTATGCAACTTCTTAAGAGCAACACTATTGACTTTTTTTAACTTAAGGAAATCCTGAAAGAGCTCATCAAAAGCCTCATATATGTCACGCTCATCTTCTTACCCTTCATGTGAAGAATCAGATTCATCTGTATCCTCAAGTGACCCATTCTTAACTACAAACGTGAATGTCATATATTTCTCAGTCTCATCATGAGAGGACTTCTCATTTTGATTATTCGATCTAGACTCGTCATCAGTGAGAATAATATTCATAGCTTTGGCTAAGTCTATTCAGATTAGGACACTTAGATTTCACATGACCAAATCCATAACACTCATGACACCTAGCAGACCTCTTCCAAGAATCTCGAGTATTACTCTTCTCATGTTTATCTTTCCTAGGTATACTAGATTCACCCTTATATCTCTCAGAAGATCTGTTCTTCTTTTTAAGGAATTTCTTAAATTTCCTAGCAAGGTAGGCAAGGTCCTCATCCTTGAGTTTTTCATCATCAGAGGTGTCACTCACAGCTTCCCTAACTGTATTGAAGGCTATGGATTTGTCTTTCTTAGATTGAGGTAGTTTAAGTTCATACGTTTGGAAAGACCCTACAAGTTCCTCAATTTTAATTGCATCTGGTCCTTACTCTTCAATAGCAGTCACTTTAGATCTAAACTTCTCAGGTAGAGATCTATTGCTTTTCTTACAATCTTAGCCTCTGAAATTCGCTCACCTAAATTGAAGCTAAAGTTGACTATATCATTTAGTTTAGCATAGAAATCATCAAAAAACTTATCATCTCTCATCTTAATTTCCTCAAATCTAATAGTCAATATCTATAATTTAGAGTTCTTAACAGCTTTAGTTTCCTCATGTGTGGTCTTAAGAATATCTCAAACTTCTTTCGCAGTCTCACACATTGACACACACAAACTCTTTAGATGATACATCCATAATTAGAGCATGAAGCCCTTTACTGTTCCAATTACACTCATCTAAATCTTTCTTAGACCAAGTGGAAATATCAATAGGGGTAACTACACCTGCAATTATGGTAGATGGGGCGGTCCAACCATTCTGAACACTCACCCAAACCTGTTCATCCATAGACTTGAGGAAAGCACTCATTCTAACATTCCAATAGACATAATTACTGCCATCAAAATAAGGAGGAACGCACAATGGCTGACTCATCCAGACAATTAGGGTCAAGGATCGCAACTAAGGCTCTGATACTACTTGAAAGTTTTAAATTACCGAATATTTAGACCCAACGTACGGAATTATACAATTAAAAGCAACAAGTCATTTTTTAATTGTTTCCAAATGATTAGATCAGACAAGTCAATTTATCCTAAGTTTGAACACCATAATTAATAATGAAAGCAGTAAAGAACAACAAAGATAATCACAAAGAAACTTCAACTAAGTAAAAACTTCGGATACTTTGCTAGTCAATAATCTACTATAAATCGAAGCAAACTTACGGTACAGTCCAGACCCGTCTACCCCGTAGAACTTCTGACCTCAATTCCTGCAGTCTCACTTGATCCTACTAGAGGTGCGCTCCTTCAAAACAAATCTCAACTCTTAGTTTATACCTTAGTAGCCATCCTGGACTGCGTGCTCTTAACGCCAGATCCCGACTCTTGATATCTCACCTTAGTCCTCCTGAATGTGTGCTTCTACAATAGCTTTCGATCCCTGGTATCGATTTATCTCCGGTTGATTGGTGGTTTGGCGTTCAAGTAAAAGATCTTGTGTGTTTTGATATGTGATTTTATATGAACAATATGGCTTGATCAAAAAAATGTGATTTAGATGAATTTATGGATCAAGTAATATGTGGTGGTTGAATCTTAAAATCAATAAATGTTTTGGATCTTCAAAGGAATGATCTTTATGGAATAAATATGATTCAA
>CADEPD010008847.1:0-12481 GCA_902829195.1 Fraxinus dipetala
GAGTTTGTAGAATTCATCAAAAGTATAATTTCTATCACAGTTTCTATCTAAACACAATGTAGATCCTTGTATGGGAATTGAAATTGTTTATTTTCCGCTACGCATGATTAAGTAAATTTCCAACAAAAACTGTCCTTGAAAGAAACTGTACTTTCAAATAAATTAGTGATATAATTATAGGAGACACTAGATTAATTGAAAGGAAAAAAAAAAAAAAGCAGCGAGAGAGAACAAAAGTAAACCGAGTATCAAAATGCGTAGATCGATGGGCATTTGTGTTCACATAGCCTTTAGGTTTGATCCGTGTAGTCCATAGAAGCCAGACCATTCAGAGAACTATATTCAAGATAGAAAATAGAAAATGGTCTCATATTAATTTTCTACTTTAATGTAATTTTCAATCTCATTGGTAATAATAAATGATGCTGAATAGGATTGTCCATGTAATACGAAAGAAAATCTGTTAGCTGGTTCTCCCAAAAGCTAATGCATTTAATAAAAAGTAATTCATTGAAAAGTTTGAATGAATTAAATAAGGAGTTGACAAGCTAATCAAATAATTTGATTAATAATTCGTGATCGAGGTGTCATGCTTTGTTAATTTGGTAACAATCTAAATACTTTTATCCTTATATGTTGATCTAATTATAAATATTTCGTTTCACAATATGTTTAGACAAAAAAGTAATAATACAATATAAGTGTTGTCAGAAAAATACTATAGTAATAATACTATTTAAGGGGACTAACAGCATATTGACTTTGACAATTACAACACCTAACTCGTTTTAGGAAATAATTTTATTATGCATAACCTATAATTTAAGTACTATGACCTCTAAGTCCATTTTGTGTTCAAGAAAGTATTTATTAAGCTTAACTAACTTGAAACTATTTTTTTAATAGGATAACCCTATCTTTTCATTAGATTATAGCAGTATTATGGTTTTTATATTAAATCTTAGTGCCAAGTTTTAAAGAACTCGGCAGCTTTTAAAAATTAAAGTAGCCGGTTTCTGGTATGTAAATATTTCATTAACTTATTGAATCATAGTATTAGGTCAATATTTTCCCATAACTAATGCTACCGACTGCCGAGAGTTCAGACTAAATTTCTAGCTCTTAAGTGATTTGAGAAATCAATATATATCAATTTCTAAATGTCAATTTTTTCTAATGAAGTCCCTATCACAAGTTTATTATTTATACAATTTGTTGGTGGTAAAGCATGCAATTTATAAATAATATAAATAGTACTATTTTTACCATAATAGACTTGATTGGTTAAAAAGTTCCTCATTGAATGCTGAATTTTATCTTCAAGAAAATAAATATAGTATTTTTTACTTGGTAAATTCGAAGGCACAAGCACAAGCACAAGCACAAGCAGTGGCCGTTTTGACTATAGGAGGGGTAGGCGATCACCAAAGGAACCGCTTTTATGGGTGGCCCAATAAATTATTACATATATTTACAAACAAAATAAAGTTCAAATGATCTAGTTATCCAATTAACAAACATACTAATCTTTAATTAAAATACAAACGTTAAGTTAGTTCAATCTTTATTTGTAAAGCTTAATTATATAGATATCTTAGTGAGTCCAATTATATGTAGAGAGAGAGCACAAGCACAAGCTTTTGGTTGCGATATATGTATGTATTCGTGTTGTATTGGTTGATATTGTTCGACAATGTTATGATTCTAGTTATTGCTCCCCAAAGCAATATCATCCATAATTTAATTTATCATTTCTTATCATCAATAAATTCAATGGGCTTAAAGTTTGAATAATGCTCAATAGTGATAAACACCAGGTTAGGTGGTAGTGGATCCCATTGCTTTCAGCTGGTGATCAACTGATTTATTTATTTATTTTGTTGGTTCCAGTTGAATCCAACTAGCTTACATGAAGCAAGAGTTTATCCAAGACATAGATATAAAATGTAAACGAAAGCTACTACTCCGGAGGAGGCGGTGGAGAGAAGTAAGCGTAGAAGACATTCTTCTGAGATTGTAACACTGCCTATTAAGCTTGAATGACATCTTGTTGGGCTTTGATGAAAGCCTGTTGAACTTGCAATTGGTTAAGCATTTCGTCAAGACAGTCAACAAATGATGTAAGTAAATCAATGCACCACTTGAGGAGATTATAGTGATCATCTGTAAATGTGAAACCACCGGTCGAAGAAGGTGGAACACTAGAGCCCGGAATGTCATGAGGATTTGGAACTTGTGGCACATCATTGGCATCATCATCTTCATCGCCATCGAAGAATAGAGGGGAATGACCCGATGTGGGGTTGAATCCTTTTGTGAGAGCTACCCATTGGTTGAGTTCTTTTACTATTTTCATGCATTTAAGAATTTGAATATTGATGGTGTCGGTATGGCAAAGTTTAACAAATGTCTCATCAAAATGTTTAAAAATTTTCGTAAAGAGCATGCCATAAGGTAGAACTTTAACATGACAAGTGGAATGGACAATCTCCACTAGACCTACTTTAATGGTTGGAAAGTCTAATTTATGCCTGATAAGAAAGGAATCGAGAATGAAAAGATTAAAATTATTTACTTCATTCCGATGAACCTTTCGAGGAAGAATGACATGTGTAATCATGTGTTGTAAAACTTTACATGGAAGAACAAGTTGATTTGTACTAAGTTTGGTGATATTCTCTATATTCTTCCCAGTGACTCGATGACACGCTTTAGTAGGATTATATCCTTCCAAAATGGGATGAGTTTTATGAAGAGTTTCAAACACTTTTAGCTCAAGAATATCTCAGATGAGAGCTTTGTTAATAGTAATGCGGGTGTTTTTAAGTAAACAAGAAATCTCACCCGAACAAGGAGTAATGACTATGTTTTTGTAAAATTCTTTCAAGAGACAAGGATATGCATGTTCTTCTAATGTAGCGATTGACACCCAACCCATATATTCAAAATATTTCTCTATGTGAAATACGGGGGTACTCAATAGTAAAATCAACGAAATCAATATTTTTACCTCTTAAAATTCGAGAGTTTTCAAAAGGGTTAGACAATACCTCAAGTTTCATGTCAAATTCTTCATCGGAGGAGGGTAGAAGAGATCTTCTCACGGTGCTGTTAAGTCATTTTCCCACTCTTTTAGACCTCGACATTGCAATAAAATCGATGAAGTAGATGAGAAATGAAGAAGAAAAAAATGGGACTAAGGTTCGGTTTTGGTGAAAGAAAATTTGAAATTTGGAGAAATTTGAAATGTAAAAGTGATAAGTTTTATGATTTTGGAGGTTACTCGAAGATTTGAGATGGAAATAGGAATGATTTAAGGAGGATTTAGGAAGAGAAATGAGGAAAAATGGAATAGAAAGAAGGCTGTTACACGTTTTAAAAATTCTAAAATCGTGTTGAATCGGAAGTTCGGCTCACTACTCGGACTTCTGAATTGACAGAGCTTGTTTTAGGTAAAAACTTCTGTTAAACCAGATAACGTATCGGACAATCCGTTTGACTCGTCTTGATCCCCCTTTTTTTTGAATCAAGTATAAAATAAATAATCCTACATATAAAGACATGTATGAACACATAGTGTGAATTTAACTTAGTTATGCACTTTGAATTCATCAATAATGCTTAAACTTCTTCGAACATGTGAGAATTGATCAAATGCTAGAGGTTTAGTGAAGATCTTGGCTTATTGATTTTCTGTGTTCATAAATTCTAACATAATATCTTTATTTTTTGCTTGATCTCTTAGAAAGTGATGTCTAATTTCATTATGTTTCGTTCGAGTGTGCAAAATAGGATTTTTAGACGAATTTATGGCACTATTGTTATCACACATGATAGGTATATAATCAAATGACAAGTGATAATCACTAAGAATTTGTTTCATACATAACACTTGTTTACAAAAATTAGAGGCCTAGATATATTAGGTTTTAGCGGTAGATAATGTAACGGAATTTTGTTTCTTACCAAACCATAACACAAGTGCAATGCCTAGAAAATGACATGTTCCGCTAGTGCTTTTGCGATCAATTGTAAACTGACCCAATCGACATCCAAATAACTTAAGTAGATCAACATGAGTACCATTGGATACCAAAGCCCTAAGATTCTAGTGCTACTTAGATATCTACAAAATCTTCTTAAGGCACTAAGGTGTCAATTTTCAGGATTTGATTGAAATCTAGCACATAAACACACACTAAACATAATATCAGATCTACGTGCGGTTAAGTAAAAAAGGGATCCGACCATTTCTCGATATTTTTTTACATTAATGAAAGTACATTGGTCATCTTTATTCAATTTTATAAATGTACTCATGGGAGTGTTCATTAGCTTTAGGTCATCCATATCAAATCTTTTGCGCAAGTATAATATATACTTATTTTGATTGATAAATATATCATCACTAGTTTACTTAATTTGGAGACTAGGAAAGAACCATCATACTCATTTTAAATTTCATTCTCATATTTCTCATATATTTTGAAAATTCTTCATAAAGACAGATATTAGTTGCACCAAATATATTATCATCAACATAAATTTGAACAATAATCATATTATTCTTTCGAGTTTTGACGAAAAGAATAGTATCCGCTTTTCTTATCGAAAAATCATTTGAAAATAGAAATTTACTCAATTTTTCATACCAAACTCTAAGAGCTTGTTTTAAATTGTAAAGAGATTTTCTAAATTTAAAAACATAGTCTGGATACTTGTCATCTTAAAAATCAAGGGGTTGCTCAACAAAGACTTCTTGAATACAGCCATTTAGAAATGTAATTTTGACATTCATTTGATAAAAAATAAATCCTTTGTGACAAGCAAATGTAAGAAGCATGCAGATAGATTATAATCTAGCAATCGGTGCAAAAAGATTTATATGGAGCGGTTGAAGTGTTTTTGTGGTCGAAGAATATAATTTAACTTTTCACTTGTTTACCAAATTAAGAAGCATCACAAATTTTATCTTTATGAAAATTTAAATTTGGCAAACCTATAACAAAACAATTTATGGAGATTTTTGAGAGAAGATTCATGTTAACATGTCCTAATCTCCCATGCAACAACCAAGTATCCTCCTTTAAACTTGATAAACATTTTTTTATCACTTTCAAATTCGATACTTACGTTATAAACATCTTAACTTTGACTTCCTATAAATATCACATCTTTCAATGTAGCATCCCTAATAAGGCATTTAGAAGAATCAAATTTAAAATGATAATATTTATCAAATAATTGACTAATATTAAGCAAATTATATTTGAGGTTATCTACCAATAAAACATTTTCAATTAAAGGAGAAGAATGATTATCAATGTTTTCAATTCCAATAATTTTTCCTTTTTGCATTATTTCCGAATGTGACACGATCTCCATCATTCGTTTTGAAATTTGATAGCAAGATTCGATCTCCGATCATGTGTTTTGAACATCCACTATTCAAGAACCATTTTCTCTTCATCTTCTTTGATACCTACAAAAAATAATTTAATTTTTGATTTTTGGTACCCATACAAGTTTGGGTCTTTGGTAGTTAGTTTTAGTGCATTTTCGAGTCCACTTATTCTTACTTTCAAAGTCTAGCCTCTTTTTAGTTAGACTATTATAAGCAATATGTCCATCCTTGTTGCAAAAGCTACATGTAATTTTTGAAGGATTGACAAATAGATTTTTGAAAGATTTTTGTTTCAAGAATGGTTTATATCAAATTCCTCTTTTATCAAAAACACACATTTGATCACTAAACATTAAGTTATATCAAATGCTCTGTATTCGGATTCTGCAAAAGACCAAGACTCGGTAGACTAATTTTTAGAGGTCCTTGAAACTAAATTGTCTCTAAGAAAAATTGCATATTCAGATGTTGATCTACTTGTGTTTGGGCAACCATCCTAATCGGCATCTGAAAAAACCGAAATGTTGAGATTGCTTGATGGAATGAATTGGAGACCAAAATGGAGAGTTCCTTTAACTTATTTGAGAATTCTTTTAACGGCTTGAAAATGTTAGTTTCTTGGTGCATGCATGAATTGACTTACAGAATTTACTGCATGTGTAATAGCCGGCCTAGTAATTGTGAGGTATTGCAGTGCACCTACTAAGGATTGATAAGTTGTTGGTGAATGAACGAGAAGACCATCAGTACTTAAATGCTGTTTGAGACACTAATTGGTGTTGCAATTGGCTTGCAATCTAGTAGATTATCTCGAAGAAAAATATCTTTCGTATACTTCGTTTGGCTGAAGAACATTATTGTTTGAGAATGCTCAACTTCTAGGCCCAAAAAATAATTTAAATTTCCAAGATCCTTCGAAGAAAATTCTTCCCATAGCTTTTGAATGAAAGTGTTTGGCTGCCTGTGATGACAATATCATAAATGTATAAGAGTAAATAAATTATGCCATTAGCAGTTGAATGAACAAATAAACTCAAATCGGCTTTGCTGCAATTGAAACCTAGTTTGATTAAAAAATTGCTAAACTGATGGAATCACCTCTCGGTTTGTCTTTTTGAGACAACAAACATGGTTTGGATAAGAAACATCAATATAACTCACTGGTTATTCCTTATAAACCTTTTCTTGTAGAATACCATGTGAGAGTATTTTTTATGTCAAGTTGACAAATATTCCAGCCACGAGATATTGCAATAGATAGAACAATGTGAACTGTAGAGGCCTGAACAACTGGACTAAAAGTATCATTAAAATCAAGTCCATAAAGGTGAGTATAGCCTTTGGCAACAAGCCATACTTTGAACTTATCAATGGAACCATCCGAATGATAATTGACATTGAATTAGAGCACATATTTCATCCTCCACTGCAGCTAGCCATTCTAGTAACTTGGCAGCACTCTTAAATCCTTTTGGTTCATTCATTACTGTTGGGATTTACTTCAAAATACAACCCACAAGTCCAATCGAACAAGCACTCAATAATAAAGAATATAAAAACAGAAAGTAATCGACACAAACACAAAAAAATTGTTGACCCAGTTCAGTCAAAATTACTTAGTTTGGTGGGCTTAGGAACAGCCCGTTCCACTAGTGCACATCGTCTTCCAAAGAGAGATCAATTACATCAAGAACCACTCAGAACGTAGTTTGGTCATCGATCCAAAGATCTTGCAAAATAGAGTTCTAAATATACAGATCTAACCAAACAACTAAGAGATAATCAATACAACCACAGCCACTATTTCAAGCCTGAAGAACACACAAGATTAACCTCTTAATCTACTAGATCTATCACAGATAACTACTCAAGATGAAGGAGTTATAGACTCAATAGAGGAGCCAAGGAAGGGGAGAGAGAGAGAGAGAAAACGAAGAGTCTAGAACGTAAAGCAGAACAATGGCCCAAACCATAACTCAAGAGACGATATTAACCCAAGTTAGATCTCTGCCATTGATTCCATCCAACGGTCTACATTAATTCAAACCTAAACAATACTGATCTGAATAATGCTGCCATTGTTTCTGAATTTGATAGTTTACATGTCCTAAATGTGTCTGAGGAAGAATCTGATAAAAATTAGATTCTGGACACAGGGTGCACCTTTCACATGTACCCTGAAAAGTCTTGATTTTACAACTATATAGAGACTGAACCTATGAGGTTTACATGGGAGACAATAATTATCAGACTGTGATTGGGATTGGTAACATTGCCATCAGAATATATGATGGCACTATCAGGCAACTCAAAGATGTAAGATATGTCCCAAATCTGAAGAGAAACCTTATTTCCTTAGGGATTCTTGAAGATGAGGGATATACCTTTCAATCTGGAAATAAAGTCCTGAAAATTATGAAGGGATCTCTAATAGTTATGAAATGGCCTAAAAGAAATGGACTGTACTATCTTGAAGGCAAAACTGAAATAACACCTGATTCTAGTCTCCTTACAGTTAATAAAGATAAGACTGAATTGTGGCACAATAGAATGGGTCATATTAGTTTTAAAGGACTGCCATCTTTAAGTAATCAAAAATTACATGGAAAAGATGACATTGAAATAATGAACTTTTGTGAGACTTGTGTGTTGGGCAAGTCTCATAAAGTGAGCTTTGAAGCAAGCTCATATAGAACTAGTAGACCTCCGGACTATGTTCATGCTGATCTATGGGGCCCTGAGTAGCATTCCACTTTTGGTGGAAGTAAGTACTTCCTGTCGTTGGTGGATGATTACTCTAGGAAAATTTGGATTTATCCTTTTAAGGCTAAATCTGAAACTTTTGGAAAATTCAGAACCTGGCTTCAGTTTGTTGAGAATCAGTTAGAGAAGAAATCAAAAACATTAAGAACTGACAGTGGGCTTGAGTTCTACAATTTTGAGTTTGTTAACTTTTGTAAGCAAAAGGGAATAGTAAGGCATAGAACTATTAAATACACACCTGAACAGAATGGAATTGCTAAGAGAATGAACATGGCCATAATGAATAAAGTTAGATGTATGTTAATCAGCTCTAGACTTGCCAAAGGTTTTTGGGCTGAAGCTGTATGTACTACAGCATATTTAATTAATAGGTCACCCCAAGCAATATAAATTTTAAGACCCCACAGGAATTGTGGACTATGAAGCCTCCAAATTTAAATCACATAAGGGTTTTCGATGTGCAGCATATGCACATCAGTCAGAGGGAAAAATGGAACCTATGGCTGTTAAATGTGCGATGTTAGGCCACCATAAGGGTGTGAAAGGTTACAGGTTATGGGTTTTAGGGGTTCAAGGTATCAAGATTATTAACAGCAGAAATGTTGTTTTTAATGAATCTGAAATGCCTTGCTTAAAATAGAATTCTGATAAATCAAACAAATCTAAAACTAAAAGAACTGTTCAAACTGAGGTAAAGCTTGCTAAATTTGATTTGACTAAACCTGGAAATGATGAAAATAATCCTACACATCATGAATCAGAGATAAAATCTGAACTAGCCTATTTGACTAAACCACAGAATGACATTGAACCTATTGAAACTGTACAAACCGATGTTCAGGCATCTAATTAAGATTATCAACTAACTAGGGATAGGGAGAGAAGGCAAATTAGGCCTAACCCTAGGTATGAATTCCTTAACCTGACAGACTTTGCACTAGTCTTAGGTAAAGTCCTTGAACAAACTGAACCTATTTTTTATGAAAAAGCAGTTAATGGAAAGAATTCTGAGAATTGGTTAAAGGTCATGCAGGAAGAAATGCAATCTTTGAGTGATAATAAAACTTGGAAATTGATTAAAAAGTCTAAAAATCAAAAATTTATTTAATGTAAGTGGATCTACAATTAAAAGAGGGTCTGAACGAGAATGATCATGTGAGGTTTAAGGCAATGTTAGTGGCTAAATGTTATACTTAAAGAGATGGTGTATACTACAATGAAAATTTTTCACCTATGATTAAGTATAAGACAATCAGACTAATGTTAGCTCTTGTTGTTCGATTCAATTGGGAACTTGAACAACTTAATGTTAAAACTGCATTTTTACATGTGGAATTGGAAAAATATATCTTCATGAGTCAGTCACAAAGTTTTGTAGCTACAGGTAAATTTGATTATGTATGTAAGTTGGAAAAATCATTGTATGGGTTGAAACAAAGTCCAAGACAATGGTACAAGAGGTTTGATGCCTATGTGTTGAAAATAGGGTTTAAAAGAAGTGAATTTGATCTTATACTATAATAACATTAAGAGTAGGTGTGAAGTCTACTTGCTGCATTATGTTGATGATATGCTTATGGTTGGTCCTAGCAAGTCTCAAATTAAGAATTTAAAGGATCTTTTAAAATCTTAGTTTGACATGAAGGATTTAGGGAATGCTAGAAAGATTCTTGGGATGGTTATAAATAGAAATATGGCTGAAAATAGATTAAATATTTCACAAGAAGCTTATTTGAATAAAGTTGTAACTAAATTTGGTATGAAAGATTTCAAATCTGTGAATGTTCCTCTTGCTGGTCATATGAATCTTTCTCATTCTCCTAAATATGAAACTAAAGTAAAAGAGATGGAAAATATACCTTACGCTAACGCATAGGCTCTGTTATGTTTGCCATACTCACTACCAGACCTGACCTTGTTTTTTCCATCAGTTTCCTAAGTAGATTCATGTCTAACCCTGGAAAACCACACTGGGCTGGGATGAAATGATTACTAAGGTATCTGGTTGGAACTTTAGGTCTGGGTTTAGTATATGAGAAGAGATTTGAAAACTTAACTTTTAAGGGTTATGTGGATGCTAATTTCACTGGAGACAAGGACAATAGAAAATCAACTACATCATATTTCTTTACTCTTGGTGATAACTGCATAACATGGAAATCATAGTTACAACCTTTAGTTACTTTATCCAGCACTGAGGCTGAATATGTAGCCATAACTAAAGCTTTTAAAGAATGTATTTGGCTTAAAGAAATCTTAAAAGAATTGCACTTCATGCATGATACTCCTATAATGTTTAGTGATAGTCAAAGTGCTTTATTACTTAGCAAAAATCCTGTCTATCATGAGAGGTCAAAACATATTGAGGTGAAGTATCATTTTATTAGAGAAAAACTGTCTCAAAGTGAAGTTAATCTTGTTAAGATACATACTAACAAAAATCCCTCTGATATAGGGACAAAAATATTGCATGTTGGAAAGTTTAAGTTGTGTTTGTCTTTGTTACATATTGACACAGGGTAATTTTCTTGCAGGTATTGGGCAATGATGATGAACAGCCTTCTATGTGCATTTTTGCAACCAAAAGAGTGTTATTGAGAACCAAGGTGAAGAATGTGAGTAGTTCTTCCTCTAACAAACAAGCTTTCTTCTCTTGAATTAGTTCTATAATCTCTCTTTAGTTCTAATTCTCTGGACTTTAATGCATAGTGACAATTGATTGTGTAAGAGTGCCCCTACCATATTTTATGGCATTTCTGATCTTTTTATAGGATTCAGGTAAAGAATTTAGTAATATAACAGCTAAGTCCTCATCCTCAAACTTCTTGTCATTGCGTGCTAAGCTCTTAATAATTATGCTATAGTCACTTAGGTTCCTTTCTATATCCTTCCCAGGGTCCATTTTAAAACTAAACAGTTTTTCTAACAAATATATCTTGTTAGGCAGAGTCTTAGTCAAGAACAAGGCATCTAATGCAGCCCATAAAGTTCTAGCAGTTTCAGCACTATCAACTTATCTAACAACATTATCAGATAAATACAAAATTATAGAACTATAAGCTATTTCATTCATCTCTTCAATTTCAGCAGGTTTAGCTTTCAACTCATCAGAAAAGGCAGCAGGATCATCAAGGGCTTTTGCAACCCTATGTTGGACTAAAATGACCTTCATTTTCTGTTTCTATATCGAGTAATCCCCATTTCCATCGAATTGTGATAATTCGACCCTCAAACTCATTACAGATTCTGTAAAATGGTGGCTTGTACTCGTGAACATAACAGAAAAGGTTTTTGAAAAATAATTTTTGGATGATCAATGTAAAAGAACACTTAGTCAAAAGATTCAGAAATTGAAGTATTGTAAGGTAAATAGTTTTATAGCAATGAATTAAATTTGATCAAGAAACCTCAGTCAGATGTAAGTGCAGGTGTGAATTGAGCTCAGGCAGTTTACAAATATATGATACAAGTATATATTTTCAAGATTACATATCAATCACAAGAATTCACAGACATGTAATCTGTTGATTATATATCATTTCAAGACAAAACCCCAAACCAGAATTTAAAGACAAGTTTGGAATGATCTTACCAATTATTGTTGAAAAATAGTAAAGTTAACCTTAAGCCCTCAATCAAACTCAGTCAGTCAAAGCCAATCAACCAATCAGCAGGCCACAACATACACATAAAGGCATAAAAAATAGTACAGATCAAAATAAGATGCCAAGAAGTAATATCGTCTATTTAGACCATTGAAGGTCTATACAGATATATTACTTAAGAAAACTTAAAGGTGATTATTGAAGAATACGACCAAAAAACCCTAAGCAAGCTCTGATACCAGTTTTGTTAGGATTTACTTCAAAATAAAACCCACGAATCCAATCCAACAAGCACTCAATAATAAAGAATATAAAAATAGAAAATAATCGACACGAACATAAAACAATTGTTGACCCAGCCAAAATGGCCTAGTCTAAGGGGCTCAGGAACAACCCGTTCCACTAGTGTAAATTGCCTTCTAAAGAGAGATCAGTTACATCAAGAACCACTCAGAACATTGTTTGGTCATCGATTCAAAGATCTCGCAAAATAGAGTTCTAAACCTACATATCTAACCAAACAACTAAGAGATAATCAATACAACCACGACCACTATTTCAGCCCTGAAGAACACATAAGATTAACCTCTTAATCTACTAGATCTATTACAGAGAACTCCGCAAGATGAAGAAGAATACAGACTCAACATAGAGGAGCCAAAGAGAGAGAGAACGATGAGTCTAGAACGTAAGGCAGAATAATAGCACA
>CADEPD010008862.1:0-13225 GCA_902829195.1 Fraxinus dipetala
GGAAATTGATTTGCCCTGAATTGGCGTGATTTTCAACACATCATTCTAAAGAAAGGGCTAAGGTGGGGCAGGTTAAGTTAGGGCATCAGTAGCTTCATTTTGCACTAAATGGTCGCAATTGAACTAGGAGATTTCAGGGTACTTCAATTTCTATCTATTTGATGTTGGGCTATCATCTTCCCTTAATGATGCCAAGTGTCAACTGATGTCGTTTGTTAAGTTTTCAGATTTATTATTTCTAATTCAGACAAGAGTCTTCTATTTTTCTTGGGCATATATAAGAATATCATATTTTATATAATGTGTCCCTAGTTTTTGGAAAATGGCGTGTTGATGTGTTGGAGTCATGTTTATTGTGTCACATATTGGTCTATACTTTTCAGGAGAGACCTTGTGTGATTTGAGTGCAGAAATTATGAAGTGGCGACCTTATCTGAAATTGTATGCCATTTTCTTGAATGGAATTCATTTGTTTTAATCTAAATCTGGTAAATGTCTATTGTCATAGGGAGCTTTTTCTTTTAATGGGCATTAATGCTTCTGGTTTCATTCCCATAAATGTTGATTTTGTTGATATTCACTTGTAGATTTATGTTCCATCTTAATTTGATACCTATTTGGATTTAAATGGAGTATTATTACTTGAGTTGTTCATTGTATTGGATATGTCAGCTTGGTCCTTCTCTCTGAAAATGGTGAATTCCTTTACATTTTATTTGCAGTTGATCCCGAGGTACCTCATGTTCATCATCGCAGTTTTTTAAATGAGCATGTAGTGTTCAAGGAGGTACATTCTTCTGAACACACCCTCCCCTCTCGGAAAAGAAAAAAAAAATTCTGCTTGTGGAAATGTTGGTATTGAAAGATGGGCCGAATGAGTTGCTTGATGTGCCGGCCATATTTTTTCCCATTCCTAATTCTATGTGGTATATTTCAGGCCATACCTATTAAAGACCCTTTAGTCCTTTCCAAGATACATCAAACTTACAGAATTGGTTATCTGAAGGTAATGCTATTGATGCTTTAAAGTGGATCTTCTTGTTCACGACTTGTATTATAAATGAAACTTATGTTTTGTATTGCCTCTGGCAGGATGTCATTTTGCCCAGGGCATTGGATGAGGCCACCGTTGCAAGTCTTAATTCCATAATTCATTCAAATAATGCAACTGTATGATCCCGTCCAAGTTGCTTCAACCCTTAAAACATCTATTTTTATCCCCATTCTGATTCTGTTTGCTGTAGGTTGTTTCGTTGTTGAAAGATGACAGCACCTTCATTCAGGAATTGTTTGCAACATTGAAGTCTCCTACCACTTCTGCAGAATCAAAAAAAACTTTGGTAAATCTCTTTACTCATTTCTTCAAAGTTCATCTATGTTTGGGTGGCAAAGTCTGTATGGGTGCTAAAATCTTGGGGATTCAAATTATGAGTCACGTATCATCTCTGCACAATTTCATGACTTTAATCGGATCTTGAATTTGTTAGTTATGTGAGATTTCTAGGATAAGTTACACAACATTGATCATCAAACAATGACATCCGTTGGCTTAGTAACAAAGTTTTGCAACTCTAATTTACCTTGACATTTAAACTGTCAGGCTGCCGGTGTTCCATTTGTGCTGCCAGTTTTCCATTTGTTCCCTAAAATTTCTGCAGACTGGCGTTGTGTAATATTCTTAAGTTAATAATCATAAATAACCAATTAAGTCCCTGTCTGGTGCACATTTTGAGTCTAAGAATGTATTTTTTTTTTTTTTTTGATGTGATGGGGAATATGTGGTTGAAAAAGAATTATTTTATTGAAAAATGTGTGGTTAAAAATGAGTAGAAGAATGAGAATGAAAAAAATAATGTAGCTCAAACATGGGCTAAATTTTTAAGAACTAACTTTGTTCCACCCATACAAAATTAATGGTTTTAAATGTTTAGTAACTACTACCCTTAAATTGTTTGTATATAATATTGGTTTTGTTTTTTCTCAACACCAAATTAGTTCCTAAATTAATGTTTCTAATGCTCAATAGTTAGTAATTGTAAATTGCTCTTATACAATGCTAAATGCGAGAGATAAATTTAATATTACTTTACGTGCTTATAGTGCTCGAAAACGAACCTTACATGCTTTTATCTTACATATGTAAAATGAATTAGCAATACAATTACTGGTTCTAGTATTAAATCTATAATCACGTAATTTTATTTTCTCTCCATTGTGTTGCACAACACTTTAACTATGGTGGCGTGTCCGTATCCGACATGTGTCGGACATTTGTTGGATACCGACACTCCTTAGACACGTTTCAGTACCATGGTCATTTTTTTTTTCTTTATCAGAAATTTTAATATTTTTAACTCAAAGTTATTATAAAATAATAAATAGGCAAGATTTCAATATGAAAAATTATACCAAGTACAAAACTAAATTTGTATAAATGAAGAATTTTAAAGAATTTAATCGTGTGTCGGCGTATTCGACACTTTTCATGTTGGATATACGTGTTCGTATCGGTGCATCATAGTTTCTTCATATATAAGACAGAAAAGCTTTCTAGGTACCAAATCATGTTCATAAACAGGTAATCCTTAGTTGAGATACTGAATTATGTGTGGTGGTTTTTATAGGTGAAAAACATGAGATTTGGGACTGGTTATATAGATAGACTTCCCCTATCCTTGGCTGTTCTCAACTCCAGTAACTCTTTAAACCTTGAAGCTTTAATGGGTTGGAATTAGTTTTCCTTTAAAGAATGTTGAAGGAGAGGGTGGAATTATGCATTCATTATTTCATAATTTTGATTCAGTTATGGTGGAAAGACTTGTTATTATGACCCCTAGTGTCTTGACTCAGACAAATATAGTATTGACATGTGTAAAGCATGAACACTCGTCCTACGGTGGGTGTCGGTGTCCAATACCTAAGACACCAACACTCTGGGACCTGATCTCTCAAGTCATGTGATCCGTCCTATAAATTTTTGATGTGCTAGGGACACTTTCGTGACATGTCTCGGGCATGTATCCAACGTGCCATGTGGCATGCCCTATATTTTGTATCATTTTAATTTCTGCACATGAAGGATACAACAAGCACATTTGTTGAGTTTGGAATATAAATTTTATGTATTGAAACGTTTGCATAAAAAGTTAAGACTAAGTGAGAGAGGTTTTAGAAACTTCATGTCAAATTTGTTTTATATTTCTATATACATTTTCTTGAATTGGCACTATATATAGTACAACCCTTGTGTTAAGTCATAAATATTCTAATACAAAATATTTCAGTGAAGCTTAAAATAATATTAATTTTTTTGAAAATAGAAAGTATAAAATAAAGACAATAATAAATTCATAATTTTAAGAATTTTAATCCACATGTCTGCCACTGTTCTCTGTTTATTGTTACATAAGAATTTTTAGGGCGAGGTTGGGCTGTTCGCTGTCTTATCATACAACACATTTTTGATTGAAATAGGTACACTTTTTGCATGAGTTTTGTACGTTAAGTAAGAGCTTGCAGATGGTTCAGCAGCTCCGGTTATTCAGGTAGGTTAAAGTCGTACCTTCCATTTTGCTCTCTTTTTGGTAAAAAAAATAATATATATTACAGCATAGTCACATCTTTTCCTAACTTGGAAATTGATTTTTAACTTGTTCAAATTTTGCTGTGTGAGAAGTGAAATGTAAAAAAAGTCGTGTGTGCATGAATTGATGTTATTTATGTTCTTGACTTTGTTACTGGAGTATTTTTATGCTTGTAGGGATCTTGTCAGTGAAGGCATATTTGACATCATAGCTGATGTTTTGCAGAATGAAGACAAAAAGCTTGTGTTGACTGGGTAATGAAATAAATCAAAAAATTTAAGTATATACAGTTAAAAGATTTTACCTTTACTTGGCCTGAGTATTTGAAATATTCACAATAATTTTCTGTAATGGATACAGGACAGAGATCCTCATTCTGTTTTTGAATCAGGATGCAAGTATTTTGCGTTCTTATGTAACTAGGCAAGAAGGTGTTCTCTTTGGACTTCTGGTGAGTAATACTGGATTCTAGCTTCTATTTTAGTTTTTACGTGCACTTCTCGCTTTTCTCCCCTTCAACTTGATGTTTCGTATTAGGACACGTCTTTCCTTCTATATACTTTTTTCCTGCTGCAAGCATTCTCAAGAACATCGGAGCATTCTCAATATGTTAGGAAAACTCTTGAGTTTTGCATTATGTGTAGATGTGTAAGTATGGACACTACCACGATCACGGATACAGGCATAAACATGACATGAACTGAACATGCAACATCATCTTCCAAAATATATGACTTGTCTCACACTAAGACACGTTGCATTAGAAAAAGTATCTTTTATAGTTATATCATCCAATTTTTTCTTGTAATTTGTAAAATTGGAAACATTAAGAAATTAACTTGGTTATACAGATAGTTCTAAGAATAAGAAAACCTAAGAATTTAGTTGGTGCTCTCAAATTTGATTATTTATTAAGAGGAAACGGAACAGTTGATGGATTTAAATAATGCACATTATAGGTGGCTTGAAAATGGAGGTCATCAAATGTTCTTTACTCGTAGACTATCCCTCTCTTTGCTATTGCCTTTTCTTATAGTTGACCTTTTTTTCATTACAGTTACATTTGGATCCCAAAAAAGTAATCCTTGTCTGTACTAGTGCGTACTTAGAATATTTGTTAACACGTTCTCAAGTCCCCAGCAAAATCCCTCTCTTTGCTATTGCCTTTTCTTATAGTTGACCTATTTTTCATTACAGTTACATTTGGATCCCAAAAAAGTAACCCTTGTCTGTACTAGTGCGTACTTAGAATATTTGTTAACACGTTCTCAAGTCCCCAGCATCTCCTGGAGAAGTTAGAAGATTGGCAGCAATATTTTGCGAGTGTTTCCCAATGTCCCTGACGAGGCCGATGCAGAACATTTTGGCAGGGGGAAGTACCTGTGTTTCCTTTGTTTAGATCATATTCTTGTAGATGACATGATGGGAAAAACCATGGCCAAGAAAATTATATTTCGAGCTTTTCAATTTTATCTCTGCAACCTTGCTACCTTTCTTTTAGGGGGCAGGAAGAATGGGGTGCGGATGGTTATGTTTGTGAGGGGAAATCATGATAGCACTAAGATGTTTTAGTTACAGTATCTTTTGCAAGCTGGTTAATATGACTTCATTTCTCTTCTTTGAAAGGAAGCCTGCTTCAAAAACTAACTCTCTCTCTCTCTCTCTCTCTCTCTCTCTCTCTCTCTCTCTCTCTGCGCGCTTGTGTGAACATGGTCTAGGGAGGGATGCTATGTGTACTATTACTCATATCTCTATTCTGAAAATAGTACTTAGTGAAGCCTTAATTTGCAGGTGAAAAATATGCTAACAGATTTTGGAGATGATATGCACTGCCAATTTCTTGAAATTCTTCGCAGTCTTTTGGATTCATATACATCAGCGCCACAGGTGCTTGTACTTTGTTGTTTAATTTATGATCTTTTCTTCACAGTTCTCTCACGATGAGAAGCACATTTTGTTTCGTTTCATGTTTTATGGATATCCCGAGAAAGGGGTGGCAGCTAACTAGCAAGTTTGTTTGGCCATGACTCATATTAAACTAAAATTGAGACCAAAGGCTATTAAGGAGCGTGGTGCATCCTTACCTTTTTATTTCTTTGCATGTTCCCATGGGTATTAGACCTTGGTTTTGAGTTCATAGGTTATTTTTCCAGTTTTCTTTGCATTAGTTTTCAATGTTACTGCAAAAAGATGCTGGTCATTTTGGGTTACTATATCTACAGAAGCATATGGATTTAAGATCATCTATGTGGCTTTACGTAATATTTGGAATGAAGTATAATTTTCTTTGCATGTGAGGAGGTTATTGACATTCTTTTTGTTATCATAGTTACAAATTTATGCAGTCCTTGTTATTTATTTGATAATTTTATTTTTCTTGCAGAGAGATACTATTGTTGAAATTTTCTACGAGAAGCACTTTGGTCTATTAATTGATGCTATAACATCATCATGCACACCAAATGATGCTGCTCACACAGGCAGCAAGTATGTGAGCTCAGATGGAAGAACTGGGGATCAAAGTGGAGTGAAGCCTGAAATACTATTAAACATTTGCGATCTTCTATGCTTCTGTGTTTTGCACCATCCTTATAGAATAAAGTAATTTTCATGGCGCCCTTCATTTGACTTTTTTTAGTTGTGAAATGCTGCATCAGAATTCGTTTTGAATTTTAGCTTTATGTTGTTCTGCAGATGTAATTTTTTACTTAACAAAGTGATCGATAAAGTTTTGTATTTGACAAGAAGACCGGAAAAGTATCTTGTAATTGCTGCTGTTAGATTCGCGAGGACTCTTATTTCACGCAGTGTAAGTTGATTGATTTATTTTTTGAAACTCTAGAGAATTCCTCTGTGTCTCATTTGCGTTTCATAATTATACGAATTGGTTCTATCCTTCACCTCTCTACGAAAAATTCGAGAAAAAATAAAATTTCTCGTGATTTCTAGCCGAGAGATAAACTGAAGTTTGCATTTGAACTGTTCTCTCCTGGATAAATTAAAATGAAACAGTACTTTCTTTGGAACTATTTGAAGTTTTTGTCCATAATTGGTGCACACTTTATTATAAATTGGCAGATCTTCCCTCTTCACTCTACCTGATTTGCTGCATTTTATGTAATTTATGGTCCTCGAGGATAATGTTTTCCAATTGATTATTATCATATTTCTGTGTGTGTATCTGATCACCCAAAGGAAGAATGATGTGCATTTAAGAAATGAGGTGCATTGGTCGTGAAGTATTTTGACCTGCTATTTTTGTATGTGGATCATGATCTTTCGCCCCTTCGCCCCGTTTCCCCTTGAAATTGTGTTTTTTTCATGTAACTCTTGTGAATACTTATGTTTTTATTCTAGCTGTCCTATGGCAGGCATAAGCTTGGTTCTCCATTTCTTTGGATATGCAAGTCATTGTTTGTTTGGTGATGTATTGCAGGATGAGCATCTGATGGATCACATTGTGAAGAACAACCTTTTCAAACCCATTGTAGATGCATTTGTTGGTAATGGGGATCGATACAATCTATTGAACTCTGCCGTACTTGAACTTTTTGAATATATCCGAAAGGTGGTTATCTCTTTCAGATGTCCCTTAGATGGCATAACAAATGCATCTAGCTATGTTTTACCATTGCGTTTCCTGAAACGTGTTTTGCAGGAGAACTTGAAGATATTACTTAGATATGTAGTTGATTCATTCTGGGATCAGTTGGTCAAACTGGAGAACTTGTCTACCATTCAAGCTCTAAAAGTTAAATATGAGCAGGTATTTTTTTTTTTCTTTTATAGGTTTTATGGCGTTTGAACTTCTGTGTTTAGATCATGATAGATGAATTTGCAGTCCCTAGAGAGTGCTGGAACGAGAAGCAATGCTAGTTTGTTAGACCAGAGGAAACGGACAGATGAGCGAGCTTTGGAGAAAGAAGAAGAAGAATACTTTAATGACAGGTTTGTGTTTGCTTCTGCTGCTGCAATTTATTTTTTGAATAGTTGTGGAATGTATAATGGTGGATCTCAAGTTTCAAATACCACATAATGACCGATTCTGCATTTAATTAGCGATGAAGAAAATTCTGCATCAGTGGCCAGCTCTAACGGAGTGCAATCTCAGCCTGTCTTGGCTAATGGGTCTGCTCCAAACTACCCTTCATTGAGGTATTAATTTCCACTAAATAATAATAATTTTCACCATCCTAGGTATTTATTAATCAATCTTACATCTATTTATGAAGGTCTAGTGGACTTGTTGACTACGAAGATGATGAGGATGATGAGGATTACAAGCCTCCTCCTAAAAAACTGTCTGATATATCTGAGGAAGATGAGGGACTGGCGGAGTGCCGGTTAAAACGCAAATTAGTTTCAAAGGAGGAGCCCGAGCCAAAAAGGTTGCTGCAGTCACCAAGAGGCACAAAGCCAAGAGAGGGTGTATTTGCTGCCTTGTGCTCTACCCTAAGTCAGGCTGTACTACCAAGTAAGAAATCTACTGGTGCTGGAATTGACGGTCCCCAGTTGGATGCAAACAGGAACACTATCGAACGAAATTGCGATGTGAAGGGGTCTATAAGGTTGTCTGATGATAATAGAAATACAGATACAGAAACCCATGCAAAAGATGAAGCTGCTTCTCCTAGAAGCTTTTCTGATAGCTTGCATGATTACCCAGATAATAGGCAGAGGGTTGATGAGTGTTCATTGCTACCACCCAAGTCCTCACCGGAAATGGCTGTGAATGGATCCTGAGAGTTATTTCTGGAACGGCATCTGTGTAATTCACTAGCTAGCACTTCTGCTGTGTAAGCATTGACCATGATTATCTCAACTTTCAGTAGAGAGCTTGACCAAAAGGAATGGGCAAGGATGCAGAGGGGTATTTCAAATGAATACCCCTTGATACTGGAAGGATACTGTACAGCGCTGTAGCAATGCAGAGAATTACCTGTAGGCTTCCCTAATTTAGTTTTCCTGCCATTTTAGGCGAGTAATTGTCTGTAAAACATTCAATAACTATAGGTTTTGCTTCTCCAATTCGCCCTTGGAAATGATTTTTGTCTTTTATAAGGTTAATGCGAACTCTCTGATATTCTGTATAGATATTGTTTCTTTATTAGACAATTTTGTGTGACCAAGAGAGGTTGAGGAACATTTAGGCCAAATTTTGTTTTCAGATGTTTTTGTATTTAAGATCTGTATATTTTAGTATAATATTTTAAGGGAGTAATTGTTGAGGCGTTAATTTTTTACCTTGGTATTTTTTTACCTTGGTATTGAAGAGTAGAAGTGACGGTGTTAATGGTTAAAGCAGACTTCTGTGTTATCTTTACAGGGTGATCGATGCAAATAATTTTCGTTGTGCACACATTACAATTGCGTACATTTTGTTTCTTCCATTGGTTGCAGTGGCCAGTACAAGACAACTTAATTTTTTTTTTTTTGCCCTTTTAATTGCAGATGAGATTAAAGTTTAAACCTTGTTTATTGGAATCCATTGTTAATGACGACAAATCATTGAAGGAATCTAAAAAAGAGGAGGTTATTTCTGAGAGGAACACAGGTAGAGACATGTCAAAGGCTCGAAAAACAGAGCCTAAACTAATGGAATCTCTAAAACCCATTCCTTAAAACTCCTCTTCCTCACTATCGTCTTCCACTCCCTCCCCTCCACTCCACACCGCCAGTCTGCCGCCGCCGCTTCCTACACCAAAGAGGCCCACCCCACCGGTCACCAAATCAGGCAACATTTCAGTGAATTCGCCTCTGGTTCTGCCATTTTCGACGCATTTCATGAATCCCAAAATTCCTATAAGAAGACACCACTCTCCCAATTACCAATCGTAATTCGGCTCCAAGGTGGCCCTAGCTGCTCCTTTAGGCTAGCGAACTTATACGAGCTCGGCCTGTGGCGCGTCTCCACAGCTCTCACTTGAAGCCAATAAAGGTTCTTGGAATTGAATCATTGGCTTGCTTTTTTCTTGATAGTCATATTGGAACTGGATTTAGTTTAGCTGCTTCGCCTCAAGAAATTTCAAGGAACCAACATGATGTTGCTAAGCACCTTGTTATTGCAATTAAGAAATTTGTTGCCTTGGATGTTATGGTTGAGCGAAACCTCAGCCAAAACCAACCAAAATCACCACAATGAACTCACAAGATAAAGATAATCAGCTGGGATTTAATAACCCAAGCTGTAACTATTTTGATTGAACCAAAAGTGATTACAAGAAGAAGAAAGAGGGAGAGAGATTACAGAGAAGAAGGAGAAAGCAGGAGAAACCGGGAAGAAGACCGGAGAAGGAGAAGAAGAAGGTGAAGAGGAAGAAACTAGAGAGCACGAGGAGGAGGAAGAACAGGGCAGAATATTAGAGAGGAAACCACAATTCAATTCATCAATCCCTTTCCAAATGCAGAGATACCACTACCTATAGACCCAAACAACAAGGACTTTGGGCTAGCCCCCACTAACAATACAAGTCCAATTAGATCAAATAAAGGTAAATGGTCCAATAGGCAAGAGTCCATGACATCCCTTCCCCTTAAATTAACCTTGTCCTCAAGGTTCAAAATCGGAATGTCTTCTTCGTATGTTGTTAGCCGTTGCCTCATTCTCTTTACCATCCTTGGATTAAGCAAATAGTGCAAAGCGACAAATGCTTGTTTGACATTATTTGCCCCACCTTCAACCAACATGCCCAACAACCTTTGGATAGAAGTGGCTGATATACCAGATGCCCAATCATGATCAATTGAACTAACGAAGAGTGCAGAACGGAAGCATTCTGCATCATTGTTTCGGTAAAATCTTTCCATGTAAGATGGTTGCTAGCAAGATCTACAATGGCCTGAAAAGCAGATAGATGTAGCTGAATCGTGGTGGCAGAGTTGCAGCCCACTTTATCTCTATTTTCCTGGCAATGAGAGTGGACACTTGTACATTTAAGAGCCCACTCTGTGAACTTCTAGACCTTGGCACCACCTTCTGCCTTTAGAACTTCATCTCCATTGAACTTCCCTAGAAAAAACCACATCCCCACTTCTTTTCCCTTCGACCTTCGGAGCATTCATAATTGCAGCATCATTTTCATGATGATTACCATTGCTAAGAGTCGGATCTCCAGTTTCATCAGCTTCCATTTCCATGTCTTCTTCCTCATTTTTATTTTCAACAAATCGTCTACAAACCTCACTTGAAAATATGTCCCAATCAGCATTGGGATGGTTGAAGATGAAGCCATGAAACCATATGTACGCTTTCCCCTTCAAATACATCTAAGCTATTCCCATCCTCATTTCATTAGCTACTTGATGTATCTGGAAATATTTTTGGGCTTCCCTCAACCATTCTTTAGGACATTCTCCTTCAAAATAAGGAAAATATATTTTGGGTAATTTAGTATTCATCCTAGCCTCTCTAGCTTCTAGTGTATTTCCAAAGTGATGGTCACCTTCCGTAGGACTACTACTGCTGATTTGAGATGGAGTATCATAACCCTCAACTTGTTTCTCCTTATGGTTTGCCCTACTCCCAATCATTTCACCCATCATAGACACCATAGATTCATATTTAATGTTCATTTCCATCATCAATTGCTCCATCCCGTTTTGCTTGGTACATACAACTTCCAACTTTTCCTCCCATGATTTTGCAACCACACCTATATCTGATACTTTCCTGTCTAACATTTTCAGATGACTTTCATTTGAATTGCTCCTAGTTTCAACCATACCGAGATCACGTTGCTGCTCTGATACCAATTGTTATGGTTGAGCGAAACCTCAACCAAAATCACCACAATGAACTCACAAGATAAAGATAATGAACTGGGATTTAATAACCCAAGTTGTAACTATTTGGATTGAACCAAAGTGATTACAAGAAGAAGAAAGGGGGTGAGAGATTACAGAGAAGAAGGAGAAAACAAGAAAACCGGGAAGAAGACCGGAAAAGGAGGAGAAGACGGTGAAGAGGAAGAAACTAGAGAGCAGGAGGAGAAGAGGAAGAAGAGGGCAGAATATTGGAGAGGAAACCACAATTCATTTCATCAATCCCTTTCCAAATGCAGAGATACCACTACATATAGACCCAAACAACAAGGACTTTGGGCTAGCCCACTAACAATACAAGCCCAATTAGATCAAATAAAGGTAAATGGTCCAATAGGCAAGAGTCCATGACATTGGACAAATTGTTCAAACCCAGGCCAGGCCAATTTATATAACTGGTGAGAGTTATGCTGGAAAATATCTTCCAGCACTTGGATATTATATACTAAAGAAGAGTGCCCAGTTGCGGATGGAGAGGGGTGAATTTGGGTGGTGTTGCTATATGAAATGGATTGACTATCCAGAGATTCAAGTGGCTACTCATGCTATAAATGCTTACGATATAGGTCTGATCAATGAAAAGCAAAAGACCCTTTTGGAGAAACTTCAATCTGATGCTGTTGGATTAACTAGAAATGGTAATTGGAGTGAGGCAGCAAGTGCAAGAACTAGTCTTGAACACATTGGCAAACATGTCTGGTTTAGCCACTTTATATGACTTCAGAAGGTTCACACCTTACCAAGATGATTTAGTGGGAGTGTTTTTGACACCGTAGAAGCAAAAAAGGCACTTTGAGTCGATGGAAACATGGTTTACAAGGTGTGCAGTGAAGTGGTGGGTGCAGCATTGCATGATGATGTGATGAAGTGTGTGAGGTATATGTTGGCGTTGTTGGTTTAGAATACAAAAGTTTTCCTCTATCATGGACAATGTGATTTGAGAGATGACCTGGTGTCAACCGAGGCTTGGATGAAGAAGATGAAGTGGATAGGAATAGAGAAGTTTTTGGAGGCGGAGAGGAAAGTATGGAGAATTGGTAGGCAGCTAGCTGGCTATGTGTAGAAATGGAAAAATATGAGCCTTGTCATCTTTATGAATGCGGGGCATCTTGTGCCTACAGATGAGGCTTTGAATTCTCAAGTAATGATCAAAGATTCAATGTTGGGAGCAATCTGACATTTCTTTTGGATAAGTGGCAATATATAATTCCTAATAGACCGGTCAGTTGACAATGGACATCGAGTTATTCTATCATTTCCAGTTCCTATTAGTTTCTTTCATATTCGGAGGAAAGACGATACTTGACAGAGAGAGATTCGATTCTGTTCATCAGCATGAAGATTTTAAACCACTTAGACAAGCAATTCATTTGTTTCAACAATCTGCTACTACTATCAACATATTTTCGAATCCATGGGCAAAGTGCAAGTTCATTGTAACTCTGGCTTGTGCGCCTCAATCCTTGCGGGGGTTGCCCCCGAAAGAAAATTTTGATTTTCGTGTATAACTAGTATCTCAAAACAAATTTAGAATGAATGAAAAATTGTGGTCCAAAATTGGAAGGAAAATGTGGAAAATCGGATGACACTGTCGCTCGAGCGACAGTATAGCTCGCTCGAACAGTAAGCGACGGGCTCACTGAAAGTGTCGCTCAAGAGACGTAGCGAGTGGACAGTGGGCGAAAATCTGGAAACGCGCGATTGTTGTGTTTTGGCTCGCACTACTTCGTCCACAACCCTTCAACATCTATAAATAGGACCTTAGGGACGTCTCAATCTTCATACCAATGATATGTAATCATATAGCATTCATTTTCTCT
>CADEPD010008877.1:0-10561 GCA_902829195.1 Fraxinus dipetala
TGAAAGTAAATATCTTATTTATGTATTGTTCCCATAAAAAAAATGCATTAAGTCCCCTATTTGATTCTCATACTTTTAAAACTCTTTTTTCTGCATACTCATTTTCACCAATACATTTACACAATAAAATATTCTGTACATAAACCAAATTTTTTTCCCACTTTTTAAAAACACGTTCTTCTAAAAAAATACTATTTGAAATTCTTTTTCTTGAAAAGGATGGCCACCAAACAAGGGCTAATTTTACAACTAAGATGCGAATGCACTTTATGAAGGTTTTTATTTTATCAAACGCTAAGTTTATACAATATTGAGTATGTTTGGCTCATGTTTATAAACATTGAAGTCATTTTTTATTTACACATTTTGAGAAACCCTCAAATACTAATAATTTATGTCACTCCTTTCTATTTATTTTTCATTTAAGTAATTTATAAATATTTCTTAAACATGCTTTTAGATGAAGATAGGGATAACTTGACAAAAGAATTGAATTGTTGAAACAAAAAAGGATGTGGACCTATAATTTGATCTAACAAGTAAGCCACATGCTTTGGTAGAATTAATTTTTGATCATGCAACATACCCAACCATGGAGTTGATCGGTAACTAACTCGCATGATTGTGACCTCACTTTTCCATCCTCTCAATGGTTTCTTCATATGGGCTCTCTTTTCTTACATGTGAAGAACATTTCTTGATCCTTTTTGATTTAGAAGAGAAACTAAGGTGCCCTCCAAGCAATAAATAGAAAACCTAATATTTCCCAAAAAAATCAACTCGGATGTCTTTGGACAAAAGAGACAAAAGTGATGGTTTATTGAAGGGATATTGAACAGTGTTGAACACATTTTTTAAAGAAAATATCTTTATTGGAAATTTGGGAAGTTTTTTCGGGCGAATTGGATGTGAAATCTACATGTTGATATTCACAATTTAGATCTCTAACATTTATCCGAAGCCTAAAATTTACGTGTAAATGTTCTACAAGTCACGCATACTTTTCTTTTAGACCAACTCGAGCATAAGATATTTATCCAACAATACAACGCTTTTGTTCCCCCAATTCTGGGTGAGTAAAATCATTAGCGGACCCACATCGGTCATGTGGGTTCAAGTGATCCCACAAAATTTTTTGAATTTTATTTTATTTTTTCGCCCATTCCTTGGTGCTCCTAAAGAGTGATGAAACCTCATTTGAGTTTGAGGGTTATCTGCAATGGCTGGGTACTTCTATCCGTGTCTGTTGTGGGGATATAAATTATAAAACGTCAGTATAACAAGCAAGCAATTTAGTAAATACTCGAAAAGAGGAGAATAGGGAGATTAGAAGAAAAAATAATAAAGCAAATTATAAAATGGAGCAGCAACACCTTGGTTAAAGAGATCATGACCATCATTTGCAGAAGACTGCTTAATACACGAACCAAACTCATTATATACAGAAACAAAACAAGAAACGAGAAGAATCTTCCTTTCATTTTAGTTTTAAGAACTCAAATGATTATGATGATTATTAGTCTCTCTCTCAAAGAATAATTGATTCTTGGTACTGCAAGGAAACCAAGCATGATTGTTGGCTATAAAAAGGGTACCCCTACCTCATCATTGGGGTTTGTGTTGTAATTGTTGAGTTATAATTGAAGCTTGTGTTGTCTAGCGTTAAGAGTAGGTTAAGTATATAATATGTACTGCACTATTGTAAACATCATTGGAGGCTTGAGTATCCTTAATTTCTAATCCCCACAATATAAAATGTCTGAGTCAACCACCGAGTAAAATATGTTACTAGTGCAAAGTGTGTGTCGAATGGCCATGCCAACCAAAAGAAAAAAAAAAAGTTAGAAACCATTTGGAAGATGGTGAGAAGTAGGACAATGTCAAGTCACCATGCAAATTCTTATCTCGAGATTGATAAAGTTCTCACCTCACATGATAATATGCATCCTTTTCCATCCCTTTCCTATTTTTATGCATAGCCCCATCTCCAAGTCCTTTTTCACCATGTTCAACCTACATTAGAATTTTCTTTCATATTCAACGATGGATTAATATCTTGGATATACATCATCACATGGGAACTTCTTTATCTTCAACATAGCACATGCCAACCTAGGAAAGCAGCCCTCATCCTCATCATAAGAATGCTGCCTTTGATCCCTTCAAACAAAAAGAAAATAGAATTCATGAAATTCAATTATCATCTTTTGCATCATGTGCAAGTACTACGATCCCTGTCCTACACATCTAACCAGCTTGAGTGGTTATTGATTCCCAAAAAATAAACACTCATTTATTTTTTGAATTTTCACCCGTAAAGGAGACTCAAACTCAGATTAATGATCTAATAAGATTTCACTCTTATCACTTAAGCTAGCTCTTCATTCACAAAAAAAACCTCTTATTCGCTAAAACCGAGCATAGCAAGAACTCCTCTAAATTGCTTTCACTACAAAAACACAGGTAGAAAAAGAAGAAGCAAGAAAAAAAATATAGCTAAAGATTTTCTTATATCCGCGACCTGAGCAAACACGTGCAGATAAAGTTACACGCGAGATGTCAGTCCAACTCTAAATTTTAGCTTGTGTAAATTCTAATTCTAGTTCCGTCCTTGCATGCAAGTATACAAGAATACGTCCCACAACACGTCTGCTCAACACACACATGCAAGTAGAGTTTAAACACACGAGAGATTTCTAAATTGGGGTGCAACTATCATGCACGGAGAGAATGGTATCCTTTATATATCCATCTTAAATTGAGAGGTCACTAGTGAAGTTTGCTTATTCTCTTATATTTTTTTGACCACAAGTTGGAATTCAAACAAGCATGTTATAAATGAAGAATGCAATGTAGAATATTGTGCACATGATATCAACTTCACACCAAATATAGCCTTGCATGGGGAAGTACTTTATACCTTATGGGGCAGTACTTTATACCTTAGTCTGTACTTGGTCCTTTTCTATAGAAGTCAACTAGTACACTACTACAAACTTCCATAAAATGATTCCTGGCAGGTCCAAGAGAGATGAATATCGAGTCATAACTTGTTTGATAAGGTAGATGATAAGAGCCATATTCAATTCATGTATCGCTGGTACAAGGGGACAAATCTTACCAACGAAGTTGCCTAAAGAAATGGAATGCCACAATAAATTCATATATCATAGTGATTTATATACATTGTCTTTGTATACATTTTATTTACATTTACTTGGGGGGAATTAAATGGTGACCGTATAAATTAGGGAATGGCAGGGGAGTCAAGCCTCTTGAATGCTCGACAACACTATATAATTCATTTTCATTCAGCAATACAATTTAACATTCTGTTTATCAGCATCAAATCTGAGGGTTCTTCCAGAAGACTCCGTGGTGTTAGTGTCAGAGAAACTAAGATCTCATCAATTGTACTATATTGTTCAATGCAGAACTCCATACTATAATGTTATAGAAGTACGGCAAACAATTAATATTTGGATATACTCCCAAGGAAATTTGATCTCGACACAGTCCAGATCAACAGTTCATGGATGGTTCGGGATTTAACTTATATACGCCTGTATAGGATCGAATCCATATCCAGTTTGAATTAGCTCGAGCTCGACTTGTTGGGTATATTTTTATATCATGCCTATGTTTTTCAAACTCAACTTAGTTCCACTAAAGAAAGGTTTACTCAAATTCTTCTAGAATAAAGAAGTTGAGATCAAATAACTTTCAAGATTTTCCATTAATTAACTCATAGTCCGTATAAGAAAGGTACGTTACATTCTTAAATTCTTCATTGAATAAAGTAAAAATGAAAATCATTCTCAACCACCAATAACTGGACATTTTGCATAAATCTGTTACTTTTACAGTATATAGAAGGCCTAAGGTGCGATTTTTCCACTAGAATTGTCTTGTGACATATTTTCCCATGCTTAAACTATGTGCACCCCTAGAAGAAGCACGCACCGAAAAGGATATAAGAAATCACAATGGTCAAATGTGTATCCTTTTTGTTTAGACTTCATGAATCTGTCTCCCCTTGAGTATTGGCTTTTCTTTTGTTTCTTTTGTTGACATTTCTCATGGGAAAACGAGACCAAATATCGTGGACAATCTATCAATAAGAGATTTGCTCCACTACACAATCTCCCATGCATAGTAGAAGATACCGGTGAATAGAAAACTATACTCGTTTATCTTCATTAGATCGATCGGGTGCACATCAATTTTTATTTTAAATTTTTTTTTTTTAATGAAAAGTCTAATACGTGCATAATTTTCATTAATATATGACAACCGATTTTAAACTCAAAACATTTATATTGAACTACCTTGTCCAAAAACTTAATCCGTTATAGAAGAGACATTGATTTATTTGTTTTCAACAAATGTTAGGCACAATCTTAATAGTGTTAGAATTAATGAGTATTTTTGACTGTATACTCACAACATAGAAACAAGTGCTATGTCTAGTAAGATGTGTCAATCCTATGGCCCTACAAAGAATTATTATGGGATAAATTTTTTTGACTAAATATTAGTTTTATTGATATTTGTTCTTTAACCTTTGAATACAAAATATTTATTAGGGTTTCGTCTTTTGCTTTAAAGAAAAGAGACTAAGCAAACTGCATGCGGGGCAAAGGATTCAATGCAAACTTTTTGCAAGTTGTGTTCTAGTCACTTGAGCTTTAAAAGAGATGTTATGATCCATCAACACTAGTGGGGATTAATGCAAAAATATCATGTTATCTCATAACATGAAAATTTTCAACTTTTCAACTTCTCGAATATGTACTATTTCGTTATAATATAATACAACAATAACAAATTAAGTCATATTTCTTGTAAATTTGAGCTATTATAATAATCTTCTTTCACCACTCAATTATGTTCCCTCCAAAATGCGTATAAACTATAAACACATATCATATATATACCATAGACGTGAATAAATTTTCGTTGGTACCGAGAGCTAGAGAAGTACCTCCTAGAGCTGTTAAGAGTAGTAGCAAGTAGGCCACAACTAGGAGAACTAAGCTACTCGAGTTGGTAGAACATATCATGAAAGAAACACACACAGGCAGGCATGCTTCGACTGCATCTCTGAAGCAAGCCAATCTTCGATATGTTTCTTTCAAGTTTTCTTGCTCAATCTTTAGTGTTTCTTTTTCATTTTCTTCCAAAAGTTCGACCTATCTTTAAAATTTATCTTCCTCCTTGATAATAGATCCTCTCACCCTTAACATATACTATTTCTCAATAAAGTAGAGCCTTGTCCAACTTGCAAATTTTCAACTATGCACCAATAAATTGACATATCAGGTTTCATGGAGATTATTAGTACTCTTATCATCCATTATGTGAAGAAAATCAAGCTTGTCGGTTCTTTTGGTTTCTTGATACAATGCCCAGAGACTTTAGGACCAAATACAAAAGAAAATTATTTTATACACAACAAAAAATATGTGGTCCATGTTCTCTTTTCTGTTAAACACCCGTATGTGACTTTACATGCACAAATTGTTTTAAGCGGAAGGTATAGTATCCCATCTTTGAATTGTAAAAAAATAAAAATAAAAATAAAAGATTATGCTTGGAATGCAATTTGTCTACAAGATTATGAGAGTGTCATAATAATTATGCACAAGAATTTATTTATCAGCCATTTAGGTGCAACTATAAGCACATGCAAGGATTCATACAAGTTTGACAAGATTATTATCTTTACTAGTGATGTGAGTTCTAATCAAGCCCATTCATATGTGCCCTTACCGCCCCGCCCGGTGGGGGATGTGTTACTCACAAAAGGTGACAATGAGATGAATTCAAGACTTTTGTCAACATAAATGCTATAGTGATTCACCTCTTCTAAACTTGTAACAAAATTAACATGAAAAATAGAAAGTTTAAACCCCTGGTCCCCATTAAAATTATAATTTATTTTTCCCTCTTCTTATTAGTTAAACATTTTTCAATAAAATAATATTACATGTAAATTCAAAACTTTTCAATCTTTTTTAACCACACATTCTCAAAAAATTACTATTCCAAAATATATTTTTTCCCAAATTCTCATTATAATGAAAGCCAAACAAGGGCTAAGATAGCTTTGAACATTTTCAAACCAAATGCATAAATAGTTAAAAGAAAAGGAGAGGACATGGTAAATGCACACGAATACGTTCTATACCAATTATGCAAGTATATAGACAAAATCAAAGTGCATTATCTTGCATAAAAATCATACAAATAACAATGAAATATGAACAACTACGAACATTAATCCAAGAATACAACTTAGCATATGTAAAACAATTTTACGCAGGATACACCTGCACACCTTGGCTGCAGAAAAAAATCTCTAATTATACCTAAATCGAAAATAGAAGAAAAGATACAATACGATATTGCAAGAAGGTTTGTTGAAATAAATTTTCTGGAAAAGGAATGCCGTACCATAGAAAAAAGGAGGTTTTCCCTAGAATCTTGGATAGACTGCAAGACTTTCAGGTAAGTACAAAATGTAGGGTTTTTGCTTAGTCTAAACCATTAACTTGAAAGGGACATAGACCTGAACCACAGCTCTCCCAATAGATTTTTTTTCTTCCCATCATTAACTTGATAAAAAAGCATTATAGAAATTCAATAATTAGCTAAAGCAGTTTAGATGAACCTAGGGATAACTTAAACAGTGAAAACGAGATTGTGAGAGGCCAATACAAGTTCTTGAAAATAAGTAATAATTTAATCCAAAAACATTAGAGCTCATTAATGTTAACCAACGACTAAATTGTTTTTCAACCCTTCAAGTGAAGTGAGATATGATCAGCTTCACATGTATGGAAAGTACAATATTTATTTGTCTTCATCAGGAAATCTTAAAAAAGTTTGAAAATTAGGAGGCTGAGCTCTTAACAGGAAAGGAAAAAAAAAAGAACAGTAAAAGATGTGCTCATTGAACAGGAGAAACTGAGAGATATACACACAGAGACACATATATTTACTTATTTAGATATATGAAACTTCTAATGTGAAAATTGATCGTAAATTTAGGTAATATAACACTTTTGTATGATTTTCTCAGTGGAGGAAGTAGATATGTTCTCATATATTTGGCAAAATGACAAACTATAATTGGAGGACTCCTTTAAAGCACATTTTATTGTGCCTCGTTTGCAAACCTCTACTCTCCAATTTCTAATTTTTTTAAAATCAGAATAGCTTTCTAATTAAAAAAAAAAAAAACCCACCACCTTGAACCCCTATAAAAACTCCTCCGAGCTTGCTCATAACATCACCACCCTCTCTCCCTCTCTCTCTTTCTCTCGTGTGGGTGTCAGCATGAATTTGGAGTATTTGCAACAAAAGGTTGTGTAAGGTATTGAATTGTCTCTATCCTCATAACACAAGCAAACGACAGGGGAAAAAGGAACAGGATGGCTGCAAATCACACCCAAAAACACCCGACCATGATAGAGGTAAGAGCAAAAGAATCTAAAAAACTCCAGTTAAAACATACAATATACTTTATGAGTATTCTCTGACTAACTCTTTTTTCTTTTACGGCATATTGCTAGGTAGTGGAGGAGCTGAAGAAAGTATTAGAGATAGGTTTTCCTATATTGGCTATGGGCTTATTAAGCTACTTGAAAAACATGATTTCAGTAGTGTGCATGGGACGGCTAGGAAGCTTGGAACTGGCAGGTGGCGCATTGGCCATCGGCTTCACCAACATCACAGGTTACTCTGTACTTTACGGCCTTTCCATGGGGATGGAACCACTTTGTAGCCAAGCTTTTGGATCCAGAAACTTAGCCATGGTGTTCCATACTCTTCGAAGAACAACCATTTTGTTACTATTTGCATCTATACCCATTGGAGTTCTATGGATTGACCTTGAGCCTCTCATGCTATGGCTCCATCAAGAACCACAGGTAGGACATATTGCAAGCCTATACTCCAGGTTTGCAGTCCCCGATCTTATCGTCAATAGCCTACTTCATCCTCTTCGTATCTACTTACGAAGTAAAGGTACAACATGGCCATTGCTTTGGTGCACTTTGCTGGGAACACTTCTGCATTTTCCCATCACAATCTTCTTAACTTTCAATCTTCGTCTTGGTATCCAAGGAATTGCAATTTCCACATTTGTTGCCAACCTTAACACCTTGTTCTTCCTTCTGGGCTATATTCTCTATTCTCATGAGAGCAATGAGCCTTTGTATAACCTCCTAATGCCAAGTTCAAAACAACATGATTCCACTTCCTTAGGGGGGGAATGGGGAATGCTACTTCGACTAGCAATCCCTAGCTGTCTAGCTGTTTGTTTAGAATGGTGGTGGTATGAGTTTATGACACTTCTAGCTGGTTACCTCGACAAACCTCATGTTGCACTTGCAACAGCAGCTATAGTAATACAAACCACATCTCTCATGTACACATTGCCTTCAGCTCTCAGCGCATCAATTTCAACAAGAGTAGGCAATGAACTTGGAGCTGGGAGACCCGATAAGGCCCGTTTGGCAACTGCAGTAACTATAGCAGTAGCCTCTTCGACGTCAGTAGTTGGTTTTCTGTTGACTACCTTAGGGAGAAGAGCATGGGGTAATGTCTTCACTGATGATAGTGAAGTTCTTGAGCTAACAGTGGCTGTTCTGCCAATTATTGGACTTTGTGAGATTGCCAATTGTCCACAAACCACTTGTTGCGGGGTGCTCCGAGGGAGTGCTAGACCAAGTGTCAGTGCAAGCATTAACTTCTACTCTTTCTACTTGATAGGAACACCTGTCGCAATAGCTTTGGCCTTCTTCTGGAAAATGGGGTTTTCGGGCCTTTCTTATGGACTTTTAGCAGCTCAAGTGGCATGTGCATTCTCAATCTTAACAGTCTTATACAAAACAGATTGGGAAAATGAATCATTAAGGGCAAAAGACTTGGTTGGAGAGAATAATGATTTCGTATATGCAGATTTACTGGGAAAATGTGAGGAAGGAGAAGGATTTCCCAAAGGGGGTAGTTTCTGATAAATTTACAAACCTTAAAATGTAGGTGGATAAGAAGTTTAAGGCTACAACTCAAGGAGTAAGGTCAGTCCAAGGACAAGCAGGAACCAAAAGACACGAAGTTATTGGAATTTTTTCCTTAAAATGGTTATTTCCATCAGAGGACAATAACGAAGAGCATTTTTCACTTAAAGCGTTCCGACAATCTAATGCTGCCAACCTTTTGACTGTATGGTAGATGATAATTTCTTGAAACAATTGGCTTGTATGCAACACATCTTTTCAGTTTTCTACTTTCTGGTATGTAGAAACACCATAGGCATGTCTAACTAGAAAAGAAGGCAGTATGTCCAACTCGCGTAATTATTGCATATAACTTCAGCAATTAATATATAAACAATTTTACATTTCATTGATATGCACTCAAATAACAAGCTTTTGCTCTTCCTATCCTAAGAGTGCAGAATGAATCATAATTGCACTTATCAAACTCACAAAGAGTAAAATGAAAGAATATAGTATCGTCTCAGTCATGAAAAGTGAAAACCACCACCGCCCTTGTTAAAGTAATACAAATTATTTAAAGCCATTGCAAGTTTGGTGATTAATTTATATCCTTGTCTTTCACATGTTTAAATACTTTCAGAAGTAGCTCATACAAGTATGTCACCTTATGTTTACCAGAGATTGCATCATCAAGACTCCATCTCTCTCTATCAAGGTATAATTCAGGTGTCAGAAAAGTCACTGTCATGTTTTCATCGTATCAAACAGCAATATCTTGAAAAGTTTGATTCTGATCAATCCATCTCCCTTGTTGGTTTCTGCAGAGATTAATGTGTAACTGAAAATCTATTCAATGGCTGGCTGTATTAGTTGCCTGCATTATTTTCCCATAGACTAGACAACTTCAGAACATATTATCTCTGTTTATCAATCATTTTGAATAATATTTCCATCTAACATAACAAAAAAGACGAAGTATTGTTATACTTTCATGATAGAGTATAAAATAAACACATGATGAAGTTAATACCGACAGCCCACAGCCCTAGAGAGGAGTACCAATTCAGTTTGAAATGTTCTGATGCATTATTCCTACTTCTCTTGTTTTCGTACTTGAAATTTATAAATTAATCACCTGACTGCTCTTACTTGAAATTTCTATATTAATCACTTGACTGCTCTTGCTCTTTTTTTTTTTTTCCTCCATCCCCCTGCCTACAAATATGGATAACACCACAAAATTGAAATCACAACCAGGATATCTATTTCTCTTATCATAATATCATAATATATAAAACTCCCAAAGAGATACTATGGGAAAAAAGTAACGTCGTAAAACTCCTCAAACTTCTTGCTTTTATAATTGTACCTATGCATGCATTAGTCATCCCAAACCAACTTTAGCATCAATTTCAAATAAATAATATAGGAGAGACAAAAGAACGCAATATGAATAATTATGTCATCTAACAAAGACAATTTGATTGAGTAGGGTACCAAATGTCATGTGAACGATTTGATATTTTTTTTTTTTTTTTTTTTTTTTTTTTTTT
>CADEPD010008878.1:0-13320 GCA_902829195.1 Fraxinus dipetala
AAATGTCAAAAATGCGTTTTGAGTTTTATATTATAAATCTATCATTATTTTCGAAAATGCGTTTTCAGGAACATGCCAAATACATTTTCAATATTTTTCAAAATTGAAAACTGAAAACAACTTGAAAATGGTATACCAAATGCACCCCTAGTTTCCAAAACGAACAAGTGAGTAGCATGAAGTGGCAACTGGTGCTAGGTGCCAGATATTTATAACATAGGTCCTTCAAGTTCTATACATTTTCATTTCAATCCTTTAACTTTTCAAGTCATCCATTTATGTTCTCCAACTTTTGACCATGTCCAAATTGGTCCCTAAAATATTTAATTCTTTCATTTTGGTCCTCCAACTACTAATTTCTTCAATTTTGATCCTTCAAGTTTCCAAATATCCAAGTTGACCCTGTTTCTTGGCTTAGTGATAGTGGTGCTAACTGTTATGCTGGAATATGTAGGAAACATATATTTTGGCAGAGGCGTGGTTGAAGATCTATTGCAAGCAAAGTTTTAAAGAATTTTAATGTCAATACAAGATTAATATAATTAGTTAACCGGTATATAATTTTTAAAATAAAAACTTAGAAAGATAAACGAATAGTTAAACTCAAATACTAACAATGTTTGTAGCAATCTTTTTAAGTACGTATATTGCAAGTTATAATTAGCATTTTTTTTTTTTGCAGACGACGCGTGCACACACAACTATATGATGTAAATTTCATTTTATTAATAAAAATGTACTTAGTAGTGTATGTGTAACAAATGTATATAGTAAAATTTTGAAATGTGGAAACGTATGGTTTCGAGATTTCCAAATTACATGAAAATGTGTTTTGTTACCTCGCTGTATATCATAGGGATTGCAAAATAGTTTTAAGTTTTTCTTGTGATGGCACTGATGTTTAACTTTTTAGTCAGCTTATGACATATGTTATACCTCAACAATGAGGCTCTGATCAGAGCCACGTGAAAGAAACCTATTGCAAAAATATATTAGCATGGGCTCCATGTGGCTGTTGTGACACAACTATTTTGGCCGAGCCAATAGGATGGAGCAGAACTCATATGACAGAACCAGATCCTTGAGTTGCAACCAAACCGCTTCAGCTGAGGTAGACCACACTAGAAGCACCTCAAGAGAGGATCTTCATGAAAGATCTTATTGCAAGTGGATGATTTGACATGTCACTGAAAATGCCGCCCAACTCAATCAATTGCTCATGTCAAATCTTACACCGCCGTCACACTCGTTGCAACTAGTCTAGGAATGACTGATTGATGCTTATGACAAAGAAAGATAGCCACGTGTATGAAGCCACATGTACCCTTATCCAACGGTTTACCTATATCGTCTCTTATTATAAAAGCTCACACATAGCTCCATTCAAAGGTAATGCAAGTCCACATTATCACACTATACTCTCATCTTCTATTCTCTAAGTACCCCTAGTTCCGACCTCCTTTTTACTTTGATAAATCGGTCATAAGCTTGTCCCACATCCAATTATATATTCTATTCTATTGACTTGACGTCGGAGTGTACCTCCCACTATTGGAGTTTGGCCATATGACCTAACGATTTGTCCAAATGTGCAGGATTACAGTTTACATGGACGCTAGAGAATTGAGGTCAATAAATTGATGTTGTCTACGGGAAATCTCTTACTGTAACCACGAAACTCCAGCTGAAAAATGCTACAAGGAAAATGTAGATGTCCTTTAATGAAAAATGTGGTGTTTTTGAAGAAAGAGCAAATGGAAGCCCCTAGGAGGTAAGGAAGATTTTCAAAGGATAATTACTTGAAGTGTTCCATTTGTATCACGTGTCCTAAATCCGCCTTTAACGAAGCCTCTTTGAAGAAATGAGATTTCATTCATCATGAATTCAGAAGGAGAAGATGCCCCCCCTTCAAGAGAGGGCCCCTAGGAGGACGTCGCACTATTATTGACCCCACCACCATCATAGGCAAGGGGGATTGAGAGTTGCAACTTAACTTATCAGGGAGGTTGCAGCCATGGCTACAAACATGAGAAATATTACTCAACAAAACGCCACATTGTAAGAACTTCTAAGGCTTATGCAAAATCAAGCTGGCTATCAGATGCCTTTACCTACGTTCCAAGAGGTCCATTTTCCTCAAGAGGAGGATGAAGTGCAAAGTCAGCAAGTTCCCTCCCATCATTATGTGAAGAATATAAGCCCCATGGAAAGAGAAGTGGGCCTTAATGATCCGCCAACGTGTTTGACAGGATCAACCCTTCGGAAAGGCCTTGGAATATGCCATTTCAACAGCCTCCAAAGCCTAAAAATAAGTCCCAAGCATTGCCTACGTATAGACCTCAGGAACACATACAGGCTAAGAGTCAAGCTCTACCACATAGAAAAAAGCGAGAAAAAATGGATGAACAAAATCGAGTAAACCAACCAGGCCCATCCCAACCACCCCTTGCTACCAAGTAGAGGAGGATGAATATTTCGACGGACCCTAAAGATCATGCGACTTGGATGACAACCTGCATTTCTCCCAGCTATTTAGAGATACTCTAGTATTTAGCAAGTTTGTACCCCCAAAGATTGCTAAATATGAGGAAAATGGTGACCTAGCGAAGCACCTCAACAACTACATGACCTACATGAGCCTAAGAGGAGTCTTATTGAAGGTGACATGCAGAACTTAACTTTAAGCGGCGCAACTAAAATGTAGTATAGTAGAATACCAACTATAACTAAAAAAGGTATGTAGCCAGCAAAGAAGAGAGACCCCCGTCCAACGCCTCTAGGATATGAGGCAATAGCTTAATGAGATGCTGAAAGAATCTTAGGATGCTTCACAGATGAGATGACCTATTGTGTAAATATCATAGATGGGGAGGTCCTATTTGCCTTGAGAGGAGGCCTCAATATGAATACTCTCTTTTGGAGAGATGTGCAGAAGTCAATCCAACCACCTATGAATAGTTGCTAGATATGATAAGTCATGGATCGTCAAAGAGGAATTGATCAACTGGGACAATAAGGTCGACTGGCACTCTCACCCATACCGAGGCAAAGCAAAAAAGGTCTTACTTCTCACTTGGTAGATCATCAATGCCACCAATCTGGGCATGTTGTGGCCCAAACATCTGGCTAGGCCCTTTCTTTTGCCACACTAAATACGGTAACAACCTTGGCATACGAGAATATCTTGCCAACCAAACTATGGTAGCCACATCTTGCCAGGGGTAAAGGTTGAAGAATGGGACTTAGAAGCGATCATATGGTTGGGCCTTATTGCTCATATCACAAAAGTTCTCAACATAATACTAGGGATTGCCTCTCTTTACCGTACTACCCCAGGAATAATCACACTCAAAGATAGGATACGCCTTCGTGCAAACTTACGCAGGATGAGGCTAGGCGGCCTCCTAGGAATGCATCTTCCATTCAGAAGGAAGAAAAAAGGTAAATGCCACGGGATGAACAGAGGCAGTGGAGAGGACCCCTAGCAGAAAGAAATGTCAATCCCATACATGAAATAGACACCATCTTTGGAGGCTCATATGTAAGAGATAAGACTACAAATTCCCAAATGAATCATGTGAGAGAGGAAAAAGACCCCCCAATGATGAGCCTCAATATCAACAACCACCGCGAAGAATCCAAGGACGTTTCGATATTTCCCTCACTACGATACCCTAGAGTAAGGGTCGTGATAGCTCATAATTGATTGAAACGAATGTTGGTGGACAATAAGAGCTTAGTCAACATCTTGTTTTGAGCCACTCTCAACAATATGGATGTAGATCATAAGCACACCCCAATGACATCGCCTCTATATGGGTTCAAAGGCGATAGTATCGTCCCTAAGGGTAAGATAACTTTGGTCGTGGAGATGGGCACACCCCCTCTAATGGCTAGCCACTTTATGGAGTTCCTAGTCGTTGATAACTGATCTGCCTATCATGGAATACTGGGAATACCTGCTTTTAAAGAACTTTGGGTTGTCACGTCCATCCATCACTTGTGCATGAAATTTCACACTGAACACGACATAGCCACCTTGAGAGGTGATCAAATGGGGGCCAGGGAGTGTTAAACTCTCTATGGAAAGCCGAACTCCATTCTGTGAATATGGTCTTATTTGATACTGAAATGGTTGACGCTCCCAAAGAAGAACCCATTCCTGAACATGGAAAAAATGTTGACATGGTAAAAGCCCCTGGAAAAGGACAACCCTTGAAGTAAAGGTAATGAAGATAGATCCCCTTGAAAAAGGGAAAGCCCTTGAAGAAAGGACATCGTCAATCAAATGAGAGCTCCCTAAACAAGGGATGAGTTAAACCCCAAGACTTTGGGATCTGATTCTCAAACAGCCCCAGTCGAAGCGCTGGAAAAGCTTTCTAGTAGATCTACAAGATCCCAACAAAGTACAGCAAGTGGGAAAAAAACCTATCAGTCGAAGCTAAGGATAGGCTCAAATGTTTCATTTCAAAAAAATTAGATGTCTTCGCTTGGAGGTTGAGGATATGGTGGGCATCGACCCTAAGGTTAGTTATCATCATCTCAAAATTGATTGTAAATTGTCCCGCATAGATAGAAGAGAAGAGCCCTCAATCTAGAAAGATACGAGGCCTAGAAGGAAGATGTGGCAAAGCTATAGCCAATAGTTTCATTAGAGAGGCCATTTACCATATGTGGATCTCCAATCTGGTGCTAATAAAGAAGTATAGTGGCAAATGAAGAGTATGCATAGATTTCTCCAATCTTAATTAGGCTTGCCAAAGGGTAGCTTTCCCTTCCCAAGAATTGATCAACTAGTAGACTCTACTACAGGCCACGAACTACTAAGTTTCATGCATGCCTATTCAGGCTACAATCAGATCCCCATGCACCTTGTAGATGAAAAAAGTCTCTTTCATCATCGATCAAGACCTGTACTACTACAAGGTGATGCCATTTGGGTTGAAGATTGTTGGGACTACCTATTAGAGGCTTGTCAACATAATGTTCGCGGATCTTATTGGTAAAACTAGGGAAGTTTATGTCAACGTTATGCTGGTAAAGAGTCTGGAAACTAACGATTTTATCAAATACTTAGATGAGGATTTTCAAATTTTGAGGAGGTATAGGATGAGGTTAAAGTCCTTAAATGTGTATTTGGCACCAATTGAATCAATGTTTTAGTTAAAATAAAGTTCTTCAACCATTGTTTATCTTTAACTCGTGTTTCTAAATTTTTTTTGGCGTTCTTCTCATCAACATTCACATAGCTTGTCCGTAATGATGATTTTATCCAAATATTGTGTTGGGATGCCTTGAAATGAGGGAAGAATATTATTGTACTTATTTTTAATTTATTTAAAAATATGATAGTCAAGTAAGCATTTTTTATGCTCTTATAATGAATACTTTGGATGGAAGCCGTATCAGGCCAAAATGTGGAAATTAATGGAAGGTTGATAATAAGAATGTAATATAAAAATGGTTGAGGACATAAGTGGAAAAATAAGCAAAGATTGATGATGTTTACAGAAATTAGAAAGTCGTGAAATAAAAGAAAGACACGTGTGAGTATAATTATGAAAAATAAAATAATTATAATATAAAGACAATTATATCCTTCCCCTTTAACCTCTCTGATAAATAGATAAATCGAGCATTCTAATTTTTTCATTGTAATTATTATTCTTACTGGCTTCATAAAATCCTACAAAAAATATTAAATATTCTAGGTGCCATTTTCAATGAAGCGACCAAAGAAAATAAAGATTACCACCAAGTGGCGTCCCTACAGATGGGGGGCCTATAGTACAAGGGCAATGTGGCCCTGTAAAACCAGCAAAACCTTATATATAATATATGAAGATGATTTAAGAATTTTTTGCCCATTGTGAACTCCTTTGGGGACAAGAATTTTTTCAAGGATTGTGTCACTTTGCTAGAAAGAATTGACATATGTAGTGACGATGAAATTGTGGTAGAAGATGATTGGATGAAAAGTTGACTGTATTTTAAATAGTCCAATGATATAATGTAATGCAGCATTATGTCAAATTTTCTGTAAAACTTTTCTGGCAATGTAGCATGATTGTTTTCCAACCCATATCCCCACTTCTTCCTTCCCTTATTTGTAGTCGCTATAGAATGAATCCTCAACCCCTAATTTAGGAATTAGGAGTATACTTTATCTAGACAACCAAACCTTTAATGAAATGAAATACAAGATTATTTTTCCACACGGTCTAACGTTGGTACTTATTGTAGCAATATCAAAATTGATCAACTTCTCATGCAAAAATTTTGCTCGGCATAAAAGTGTAAATTACGTAATGTATAAGATATGATGTATGTGAAAAAGTTTTTCATATGAAAAGGCAGATTCATACAATTAGTGCATGTTTTACTAAGCATTAAATTTTTGCTTATAGCTAAAGAAGAAGTGTTTATAAATGATTTTATTTATAAAAAGATAAAAATGAGTAATGGATAGATGTGTAGTACTAGTGATTCTCATTAAACGTATAGATAAAATAGTTTTGAATGTTTATAAAGATGGGTCAATATCTCATTAAACGTATAGATAAAAAGTAGTTTGAATGCTTATAAGATGAGTCAAACATAAGTTTAATTAAATAAGTTAAAAATGTCTAGTTTTTCTGTAAGTAGGTTTGGGGGAGATGACATTATTTTTCTTTTTCTTTTTCTTTCGTTTTTAAGAGGAAATTGAAGTATTAGTCCCCAATTTATTCACTTAGTAGAAATTGGGTATGTTTGTTCTCATTTAATTTGGGCAACCTCTTTTTGGAACTCTATACCTTGGGACTTTATCTTTATGTTCATAACGATGTCATGATTTCATAGTAGGATGTTTTCTTAATTATATTCTGAAAATGGATTGGAATGATCGAAATGCATGTATGTTAGTTTTCTTCCGAATCTTGAACATCATTTAATGATAAATTTTGATATACTTCATATAAATTCATGAAATATATATCATATGTTCATGATAGCATGTAGAACATGCGTGCAGAATTTTACATCATTTGAATTTGTATTTTGGGAGAAAAATTGAACCTATTTATAAAATTCGAAACTTTATCATGTAATAACTTACTGTACATTAAGTTTCATGTTGCCAATTTGTATGGTTCGACAGATCTTCTTGAGACATTTGCAACAATACAAGGATCATTAGTTTTCGCCTTACAATGAAGAAGTAATGACTTCCCGAAATTTGTTCATAATTTTGGAAAATCCGCCCCTTTTTGTGGAGAAGAACAGTGACAAAAACAAAGGGAAAAAGGAAAAAGCCATAACCTGTTTTTGCTAGTGGAAGCACGCGTGACTTCCAAATGTAATTTGGAAGATTGCAGATTGATCCCTGAATTATTTTTTATTTTCTGGTATAGTTAAAATTAATTTTCTGATAATCAAAGATTTTTTTTTAATTTTATAATTGAAATAAATTTGTAAAAAAAATTAAAATTATTTTTTTACTTGATTAAATTCTGATTTTTTTAGTAAAATAAAAAATATTTATTAAGTGGTATTTGCATAATGAGAGTTGATATTTTTTAAATGTTATCATTTTTTTTTTTGGAAAATAACAATACTTCAAAAGTATCTAAAATACCTCTTTTTTATACATTCATGAGTTGTGTATGTATTGATTAGGTTATATGATCCATTGTGACTAATTTTTAATATTCGTGCTTCATCGGATATGGTTGGATCAATATAGATTTTTAGCATCCTTAGAAGATATGCTAGAAAATACAGGGCTGTGGAATGTATTGAAATTTTTTGTACTTATCAAAACTATGAAATAGATCCACAACATAACCTGATACAATACATAAAATATCTCGAAGCAATGCATCTAAATGTGATACATTTGGAACAGCCCATATGTAAAGTAGAGAGTATATATCATCTAATGAGAACTCTTCCCAAACATTGGCATGGTAAAGCTATTGAAATTGTGGATAATTCATTACCTCTTATTAGGATTTTGATGAGAAAATGAAATAAAGAAATGTGAATTTTTATAATCAGTTTATCTATCTATTATTGTTAGTTCAAATTGTCGAACAATAGCTCTGTTATATTTTTTTCGTGTTTATTAGTTGTATAAATAACTCCTTAAACGATTTTGGAAATTTGGGATCATGAGGCAAGAAGTGCATCTTTACATGATACTCGGACCAATTCAAAGGGTATGTGTTCCTATGTGAAAATCAGGATGAGACTATAATTGAGATAGAGTCACATGATGTGACATTTCTTAAGAATAATTTTCCTAATTGGGGAGAAATTACAAAAGGGGAACATTTTTTTTAAATTAGATGATAGAGTTGTACTTGATGAATCAATTGAGATGCAAGAGGAAACACTTCCACAATTCAACCTGTTGATCTAAGTACGAACAACTTATTTTCAAATGATAGGTCACAACAGAGCGTTCACTTCATAAGAGTACTAAAAAAAGTATGCATAAACATCATTTCGAGATTGAATGGCAAGTTTTCCTAGTATCTTCAGAAGATAACAAAGAACCAAAATTAGTACAAGAATCTCTATCATGCCTTACAAAGTAAAAATGGAAAAATGCAATGGAAAAAGAGACGGAATCTATGAAATCCAACCAAGTTTGGGACTTAGTTGATCTTCCGACTAGTATGAGAGCTATTAAGAACAAATGGGTTCTCAAGATAAAGTGAAGAGCTGATGGACTATAGAGAGGTATAAGGTTCATTTGGTAGCAAAATGTTATACTCAATAGGAGGGTATAGATTATTAAGAGACATTCTCATCAATAGTGGGATTTACTTCAGTTAGTCTACTTTTAGCCAATAGTCATACATTTAGATTTAGAATTACATCAAATGAAATGGAGAATCGGATGAAGAAACCAATAGGTTTCATTAAAATGGGCCAAGAAAAATAAAGTTTATGAATTGAATAGATCAATTTATGGACTAAAGCAGTCTTCTAAATGGTGGTACTTGAGATTTGACAAAACATTTAACTTGTACAATTTTATCATGATGGGGGAACATCGCTATAATTATTTGAAACGGTCTCGTGAGAAATGACATCTTATTGGTTGGGAATCATAAGGAGTATATTAAAACTATTAAGAAATAGTTGTCCTCAAATTTTGAAATGAAAGACTTTGGTAAAGCAGATTACATATTAGGTGTCAAAATCCACAGCAATCATTCGAAGAGGCTTCTTGCTCAATAAGAGTCATATATAAAAAAGATTCTTGAACATTTTATAATGGGGAATTGCATTCCCATTGACACTCATGTCTCAAAAGATGATACCCTAAGTCTTCGCATATGTTCTAAGACTCCTGAGGAAAAGGAAGAAATGTCCAGAGTACTATACTTTAGTGTGACTGGGAGGTTGATGAGCGCTATGATGTGCACTCGCCTTGACATATGTTATGTCGTAGATCTTGTCGGCGGGTATCAGTCTAATCCCTAAGTAAACCATTTGAAAGTTGTTAAGAGGATATTGAGATGCATGAATGGTATGGCTAATTATTTCATGTGCTATTAAGGGAATGATTTGTGCTTAAATGATACAGAAATGCTGATTGGGTGGATACATAGATGAGTGCAAATCAACTTCGAAATATGTATTCTTGCTTAAAAATGGCACTTTGGAGTAGCAAGAAACAGACATAAATTTCCATGTCCACAATGGAAGTAGAATCCGTAGCATATGCTTTAGGGGTATATGAGCTATTTGGTTAAGGAGATTCTTACAGCATCTAAGAGTCATACGGGTGATGTGGGACCTATATTGATTTACTGTGATAGTCCAGCAATTATTTCATATACAAAGTATCCCAAGTATGAACTAAATACATTGATACAAAATATAATTTTGTAAGAGACATTATAGGAAATAAAAAAGTAAGCTTGAAATATATTTCTATACACCAAATGGTAGCTGATCCATTTGTTAAACCTATCCTTAGAGATGTCTTTGTAATTCATGTTAAATCTTTGGGATTACGTAGAATTTGAATTACGTAATATATAAATTTTTTAAATATCGATCAATGAACAATGTTTTGAGTTCATATGTTAATGGTAATCTTTTGTTTTGATTACTAGATCATTGTTTTATATAAACACATAAAACATGTTATGTACATGATCCAATCATCTTGAGTTATCAAGATGAGATTACAATAAGTAATCAAAATAGATTTTGCTATCGATTAGACCTATTTTATAGGACATGTTTTGGAAAGCAGCTGACTTGAATTAAGAGATTCAAGTAGGATATAAAAGACTATTTTATCTAATACCTCAACTTATATTCGCCAACTAGATAATTGTGTTAACTATTCGAGTTTTGCTACACAATTGTGAATACAATATAAATGAAAAAGTTGGGTATATTCTTTGATTAGTTGAGGATGTCACAAATACTTGATCTGGTGTAAAATATGTTTGGAGGTATAGCGAGAAATATATTTCCTCTTGTAGAGCTTCTATATATCCCTAAAAGGTGTATAATGTTGTGTGCTCTTAATTAACTCACTGGTCACACGAGCTATTTATCTGTATAAACTTGAAGATGTTGAGATAGATATAATTAATATATTATATAGAATTAGGTCAAGCCCATCATGCACGAGTGAGAGATATTGAAAAACGAGTCACCAATATGTGTTGATGTGACCCGACCCGAATTAAATGGAAATGAGTTTTGGAGGGAGGAGTTGGAAATTGAATTTGAAACTCAACCACTCACACCCCCATAACTTCCATATACAACTTCCACTACACTAATATCATATGAAAGAATGAAAATTTGGGTTTCACATAAGAAAGAAAAAAAAAAGAGATAAGGGTGTGGCTTGATTTTAAAAGAATAACATCTCAACTTTGGTTCTTGGATTGTGAACATCAAACTCCTTCCTCCGTAATTGAGTTTCTAATCAAGCGGATACAAGACAATGTGAAAACCAAACAAATCAAATGAAAATAATTAAACCTTGTTTTAGGATTTCAAGTAAGTTCTACAATTTGACATTCGATTATAAGCATGTAAGTATGATTTATAGATAGACTCAATGAAATGTGGAATTAAGTGACTCGTTTAATTGTATTTTTCATTTAATGTCACATTAGTATCACATATACTAATTTTTTAATACTAGTGATGTTAAATAGCATTACTCATACTTGTTCAATGGATTTGGAACAAAACGATAGGTTGGGGATGTAAATGGCCAAGAAAAGAGAGAGAGAAACCCGTATACAACTAAGTGGATACGTTAGGGACTAATTCTAGATTTTCACCTTTTAAATCATTTTGCATCTATCCTCTTTGTAACCTTTTCCTTGCAAATTATTTACTTTATTAACCCTTCTAAAAATTGGGCAAGTTCTATTTCATGCCACTTATTATTGAATTTTTGGATGGAATCCATCCAAAGATTTATGTATTTCATAGTTTTATCAAACGTTTTAGATAAGGATGTCAAATATAAAGTATAAAATCCTGCTAGAGTTTTTGGAAAGATTTAAAATCCCGTTACAATTTTATCCATAATTCATGAAGACATTTACCATTGAGAAATCGGTTAAAGGCAAGATTTTTACCAACACACATCCACATTTCTTCCTTCTCCTATTTGAATTTTGGAGTGGAGTGAGTAAATTTGACCATCCTTGCTACCATTCCTAATCTAGGAGTCCACTTTATTTACCATTGAGTTGATGTGTTTGCAGGTAACATGTTTTAATAATAATAATAATAATAAAAAATTTGGAAATCGTTTTCTCCCAAACTTTCTTTTAGATTTTAGTGGTCTAGACAGAGGTTAGCTAAGCGATATAACTGTCAAGACTGAAATTAAATTGAGTATTCAAATTGAAATAATCTAAAGTTGAGTGTAAATGTGACTCCTGTATGTTTTCCCCTTCAAAAGCTAGTCATCATCTAGTACATTTCTAGCATAGTGAAACAAATAAAAGTAAACGACGATTAAAACAACTACGTGATATGTTTGCTCAATGTCACATCCAATGCGATCACATGTTAGCCATGGATAGCCGTCTAAAACTCTCATAAATAAGTTGGAAAGTACTTATTGGAAGAGTAATATTTTTGAAAGTAAAACATTGATATGGTCCTAGTCAAAGCCTTACATTTTTTATAGAAAACTCTGTTTAGGAAAGAGTTAAATCACAGTGGAACAAGATAACTTTTGCTTCCCTTCCTTATTCATGCTGAAACTTGTTCATACGAACCCTATTATTCCCAAGTGCACGCATGGCTTTAGCAACTTTGGGCCCAACTTGCAGTTAGTCCCTGAACTTCTTCCACGATTGATTTGGTCCTTTTTTTCGTGCAATTTTAATCCTTGGATTCATCAAAAGTAACCCCGAATTCATATATTAACGAGCTAGATAAGTGTATAAATTACACTTTAAACAACTTCATAATTATAATACAAAAATTAATTTGTACTTATCCAATGTAAAACTAATGTGTGTGTGTGAAGAATTAAATAAAGCATCATAAATGCACAAATTGCTTCAATTTTCGATCCTCAATAGTCAAATATATCATTTATTCACTCATGAGATACAAACCCCCAAACTTATTCTTTTAACTATTTTCCCAAGGTGTGATCAAAAATTAATTTTATATACTAATTATCACCCTCTCTACTTTGGATAGATTTCACTGATGGTAAGTCAATATCTTAACAAATAAGAATTATCCTATATTCTGATTGCTTTAATTTTTAAGACTCGATTAGGCTAATAATTTATCGACAAAAGTCTATTTCTCTCAAATAAGTGTTTGAGACTTAATTAATGCATGTAGTACGTCTTTTGTTTCATGCATTACTTTTTCATATTCGATGTGCGTATTCTGTTTCATACACTATATTAATCCCCTTTTGAGTTTACTTTTTGAGATTTTTAATGAGTGTCCTTATTGGGATTTTTATATGATAGCTTTCATTCATGTATCATGGTAAATTTTTCTTTTTTTACACAATGATTAGTGCAATTTCCTTTTATTAAACATTCATTTGCCTTAGACAAACAAGATTTTTCACACATGGCTCCATTCATCTCAATATCTTCCCACAACAGTTCAATTACCCCAAACTATACTAGATTCGATTTAAATATATAATATAATAGTTTTTGGATTTAGCATCTAAGTCCAACTATTTCAATTTATAAAGCATATGAATCAACCCATTACTTCACAGTGTCAAAACTTAATTCATGTGCACAAAGGGCATCAAATTTCACATGGATAATCAAAAATTAATCTAAACATATAACT
>CADEPD010008883.1:0-13309 GCA_902829195.1 Fraxinus dipetala
GCAGACTTCGTCCCTGTGACAACGTGGTATCCACCACTCATTTCATCTATATAAATTCTTTCGAAAAGGAGGCTCGATTCATCTTTTCATCTTTATCTTCATTTTAAAGTAATAAATTACGCCAAGCGTAGTTTTGCGTTGGTCAAATAAAGTCTAGTTTGCCACTATTTTTTTGCAATACTCACTTCAACGCAAGATTATCATGAGATGGGTTAGAGAAAAATAAGTTAAGTTGGATTAAATTCTCAGATTCAATACTTTATTTATTTTTAATAAAATAACGAAATTTGACCCAACCAACATTTGGAGGGGATGAATAGATTGAATACGTGGAATTTAAATTTACCAGCCAATTAATTGCAACAAGCCATAATTGACGAATCTGGATGAATTAAATCACTTATCTAAACACTAGATATCAATCAAACAATTTAAATCAATACTTAAAAGTGAATATCACCAACATTTGTTTACGAAGAAAACCCCTTAAAAAATTCTTTAAAAGTAAAAACCTTCGGGCAAACTTGCTAGTAAATAATTCACTATAAAAGAATAACTTACAATATTGATCCATATACAACTAAATTTTAGTAGACTCTAACCCCCAACATGTAATCATCGAAGAATTCCTTGGTTGTGGTTGAATAACTTATAATATTGGTCCAGATGATTGGAAGTGGTTTCTTTGATGTTTTGAGAATTTGGGATTTTTGATAATTTATGTGATTGAATCAAGAGATTGTTTAATATGTTTTTGACCTTCAATAACGTATTATCTTGAATGAAAAGAAGTTCAACCAACTAGAGGGGCTAAGTATGACTTGGGTATTTATAGTTGTTTGGGGTTGAATGGGATTGAATTTTTTTTTTTTTAAAAAAAATCGCAAATTAGGGTTTGCTATATATATATATAAACTCACCGCTTGAGCGCATGCTAGGCGACTAGTGTGCGGTGCAATTACTACAAAAATTGCTTGAGCAATCCTTCAACGAGCAACGGATCTCCTTTCTTGATTTTCTTGATCAATCTTTCTCATCTTTTAGGATTTTACCAACCCCCAATAACTTTGACTCCTATTACAACTCAATAACTTACCGTTTTGGATATGAAATTCGCCAACACAAAGTTGGACCTAACATTTAAATTATTTACGAGCCTCATCACTAAGGTTATGAACCTAGCATGACCTGACTTCGAAATGTGGGCTAGCCTATGGACTAAACCACTAAAGGTTAGAATGGCTTGACTCAATATGATGCTACTATTATAATAGAGTTTATTCGAAAGTTGTTTGTGTATATGCTCGAAATTAATCATAATTTTGGTTCGAACTGTTAGGTTTTATAGATTTTGTAATCTTTAAACAAAAATATAGTTATAAAAGAGTTTTAAAACTTAAAGAGTCAATTGGTAGGTTGTATAGATGAATTAGGAGTCATTAGGTTTGTTTATGGAACTAGGAGAAAAAATTGCCGAAATTATGCTAGCCTGACGTCAAGCCGATACTCAAGTGTCCAAAATAGAACCCCTGTCGTCTGCTTGCCACTCGAGTGGTGATATTTTCCGAGAAACCCTAATTCGTGATTTTCAAAAGTTTTATTTATTTTATACTATCTGAAAACCTCTTTACTATAAATATATAAGCCCCACTTCGTAAAAAAGGTTGGTTGAACATAGTTTTATAAGGGAGATCACACCTTACACATCCTACATACAATTAAATCTTCTCTTAATTCACCCAAATCATTGAAAACATTAATTTCGCATAATCAAAACACCAAAATCCATATTTTCGCATAATCTGTTAAAGTTTTGAAAATCGAGGAAGGTGACCAGAGTTCCATTGCAGGAGAACGATGAGTTCTTGGTGATCCACATGAAATAGATGATTCTAGAAGGTCGGGAGCAGGTGCAGAAACACGCAGTCGAGAAGGGCTTTGGTAATTATAGTTAGGAGGTGTATTAGACTTAATTGAATCTGGAGTGTATTGTAAGTCGATTCATTTATAGTTGATTCTTATTGGGTTGGGCTCAGAGTTTTTATCTTACGATGGGTTTTCATCGTCATCAATTTTGTAATATTATTTACTTCTTTGTAGTTTATCAATTGCGATAATTCAACTTATGATAGTTTTGTATATGAATTCATCCGGATTAATTAATAATTGTAACTTGTTGCTCTTATTTATTGGTAAATTTAAATTTCGCATAAAACACCTATTCGCCCCTTCTACGTATTAGTTAGGTCAAACTTTATTATTTCACAAACAAAAAGTTGTTGCCAACTCATCGAATTCGTTGAGTCATTTATACACTACTTTTCCAGGTGAAGGACTTATGGCTGTTTCACGTGCTTCTTCAACGAGTTTAAATCAAGACGGCGGAAGTAGCGGAGCGAGAATACAAGAACACCGAACACGGTGGCCGCGTGGCTATGGGATTTGCAATAATGTTGTGAGGTGCGCTTTTTTCAACACAGGGAAGCGTTACTACGACAATTTTTAGCTTCTATCTGTCCATTATTAAAATTTTTTTTTTCAGTTATACATTTTTCACAATAAAATAGTTTGTACGAAAATTCAATTTTTTTTTCTATTTTTTAACCACACATTCTACAATAATTCACTATTCCATAACTCATTTTTTAATGCATCATCATATTTGCCATCACAAACAGTCACCTTACGTGACTTAATTTTAGTAATTATAAAATAGAAATATTTTTATATTCCTTTTTTACTATTGATTATGCCACGTAGAATTATTATTTCAATAGTGGACTATAAATAGCATTATTTCAAAAAATAAGAAAATATGAAATACACTCGACCTTTCTTTTTGACAATCAGATAAAATTTCTAATATTTTAAAAGTATAATTAATCACTTTTATTACATTGTTAGTATCTAATTTGTCCATTAAATAACGTCGTCACAACTTATTACCAGAATCAGTTATATCTAAATATTACCATCCATTTCATTGAGTTCGAGAATACATATATTTCTTTAACAATAGGATGATAAAATTCTTCGCATTGCCACTCCCTGAATTGCTTCGAGTCTTTTTATTTTTAGTATTTACAATGTAATCTCATTCTTAAAAGTAATACAACTAAAAACAATTAATTAATTAAATGGAATGATAAATGAAGATATTTTAATTCGTTCTCACTCTCACCTCAAAATCCTCAAAGATGCATGGATGGGGATGGTAACCCAGTTCCAAGCCCAATCGAGCCCGTTGCCATCCCCGTTTATTAGTAAAATTATTTGTTGATCTTGAACTATTCAATTAAACAAAAAAATTAAAAAAATTAATAACAAATAACGTTAATAATCAAAAAAAATTTGAATTGCTACATTTAGCCCCTATTTGACGATCATATTTTTTAAACTCTTATTTCTACACTTATTTGTAACTACACATTCACACAATAAAATATTTTGTATATAAAAATAAAATTATTCCCTACTCTTTAACCACAAATATTGTTAATAATCACTATTCAATTTTTTTTATTTTATTTTTATTTTTGAAAAGTATGATTGTCAAATAGGGGCTTAATGAAATGAATTATGAAATTTCCTAGTTAGTATAATTAATTTCGATAATAGGCTGAGACAACTTTATGAAATTGCCAAATTAATGCATAAATGATATGAAATTTTATATATTATTCTCAAGGACAGTTTAGGTTAGCACTATTCAAACTAAAATGTGAAGGAATGTTTATGATATGAATTTTGCTATGGGTAATAGTACCCATAAATAAAAAAATAAAAAGGAAAATGAGAAGATATGTATATTAATTATAATAATGTATAGTTAAAATAAAAAATGAGTGCAAAGAAAAAGTGAATTTCATATAACCACTTTCAAACAAGGGATTAGGTTAGAAGTTATTTCACGTGACAGTATATATAAAACGATGCGATTGAGTTAAATCAAAACTCAACCTTACTTTTACAGAAGTTGTTGACTTCGGATCTCCGAGGTTGATCAGTTCGGATGTTTATAAGTGATAAACACATATTAATGTGAGCTCGGGTAGACAAGGTAAGCTCGGCGATAGTTTGGCTTACGCAGGAAGCATGTGTAGTTCTTCGAGGTCAAATGGAACATAATGATTGAGGATCACTAACAAAATATATGGACCACCAATCAGCGAAATGCACATGAAAAGGCCTTACGTCAGCACCCACATAATCCTCCAATTAAACAAATTAGCTTTCTCCTAAGTAATTCATTAATTACTGGAGACCACCTGTAAACTTGATTCATGATGATCTGACAGACCGATCTCGACAACCATTCAAATTGTACCAACAAATGTACTTCTTGAGCTCGAATTTGCAGTTGACAAGACAGAGAGTATGGTATACATGCATATGTTCTACTATAAAAGGAGAGGATGACATAAAAAGAAAGGGGAGAAGGACATCGTGAAACACATTAAAAACTCTCTTATACCTCTCATATTTCAAATATCTCTTTTGACAAGAAAAAGGAAACAATTGCATTACCATTTGTAATCATTTGAGGATACATTAATCAAATCCATGTTTTTCCTTTGAGTTGGCTTGAAAGTTGTTTGTTTAATTTTCAACATATCAGTTTAGCGCTAGAGAAAGGGCCCCCAACTTGAAAAATAGTCCTATCTCTCCACAAAACCCACGAAGTAACAATATCATGTATGAGTTTTCAGTATCTGAAAATCATTCTCATACTCGTCCCGAACAAATTAGCAATCCACGAAATGCTGAAATGAGACGAGGTCAAAACGAAACTATTGACCCTCAAATGGCGGCAATAAGGGAAGCCATTGAAAGATTGACAAATGTTGTCAGTAGACTAGAACAAAACCCAGTTCGGAATCCACCACAGGATACAGAGGTGGAATCTCTCCACAGAGAAAGAACCAGACGACTTCCCACCAGAAGAACTCTCCAGTTCTCCGGTGGAGAATCCACCAAAAGTCGAACCGAAGAAGTCAAGAGTTCTCCTATGACGGCAAAACCAACTGCTAGGAGAACAAATAGTGTATTTGATAGGTTGGGTTCTCAACACTCTTTAACACCTACCAGTAGACACGACGAGCTCCGCATTAATCACCATGTCGAACGACCAGAGCCTGAGATTAGTGCCCTGAGGAAATGCATAGCTGATTTGGAAGCTAGAAACAAAGGAAGCACAAAAGAATATCTCACAAAACGCCACTATCCCTTCACTGAGGACATCCTGACATAGCCCCTTCCAGGAAAGTTGAAAATGCCACAACTAACCGGGTACGAAGGGGAAGGAGATCCCCTAAGTCATTTGGACAAATAGATGGAATTGCAAGGAGTGGGTGATGCCATAATGTACCGCGTTTCCCCCCTAACTTTGAGAGACAAAGCCCAAAAGTGGTTCAGAAGATTACACCAAAGATCCATAAAAAATTGGAATGATCTTGCTACAGCATTTCTCGCCCAGTTATAGGTTCGAAAGCGAGAACCACACCAAAAGAGCGGTTGGTAAGCATCAAACAAGGAAAAACTGAATCGCTCAAAAGTTACCTGAGCAGATTCAACAAACAATCTATGGAAGTAGAAAAGATCTCGAACGATGCTGCGCTCATGGGAGTCCTTTCAGGATTAAGACCAAGGACAAAAATCTGGTGGTCCGTCCATGAGGATGGACCTCAACTGTACCACAAATTCTTGAGCCGAGCTGAGAAGTATATAAGTGCGGAAGAAGCCACATCTGACCAGGAGGATTGTAAGCTAGGCACACAGTCCCCGCAACCAGTCAAAGGAAAACAAATAAAGCAAAGACTCAAGTCATGAAAAAAGAAGAGATAGAAAGGATCAGAACCGCCCGAGACCATATCCCGACAAATTTCGTGAATATCATCCATTGAATGTCACCCTAGGAGAGGTCTTCCTACAAGCCTAGGAGAAATAAGCATTTCGCCGACCTCAGCCCAGGAAATGGAAAATCCGAGGAAAACTCCGAAGAGATACTGTCGATATCACAGGTTGGCAGGGCATAATACCGACAATTGCCGAAACTTGAAAGAAGAAGTCGAATCTCTGATTCGCCGATGTCACTTACAAGAATTCATGGCCAAACCTAGGAAAGCAGGTCAAACGGACGATGATAGCCAAACCAATATGGAACAAATTAGCAAGATCAGATGAATCGTTAAGCTCGGGATACGATCACCCGAGCCGAAATCAGAACTTTGATAAGTGGAAATCAAAGTCTCGAAGGATCCAGAAGAGCCAGGCGAACACGGGCGCGCAACGCTCATGTTTGGCAGAATTATAATGTGTTACTTTCAGAACCCGGGGTCAGCATCGTTCCGCACACGGAATGGTTTAGATTTTCAGAAGAAGATTCACACAGAGTTTTACAGGACCAAAGCGATGCATTAGTCCCAGCCTTGGCTATTGTAGGAGTACGAGTACATCAAATCATGGTTGACAATGGAAGTTCGGTCGATGTGCTATATTCTCGAACACTGGAGCAAATGGGAATCCAAGAATGTTATCTCCGACCATATTCTAGGAGGTTACAAGGATTCTCTAGGGATCCTATTGAAGCACGGGGACAAATTGTTTTGAGTGTGGAACTGGGAAAACCCCCTTGTCAAAGACGGATCCTAACAGATTTCATCACTGTAGATCTTCCCTCGAATTATAAGGCATATTAGGAAGACCCTTATCACATGAATTACAAGCAAGGATCTCGATCTACCATTACTGTATGAAATTTCCTACTCTAGGTGGCCTGGCATTATGCCCGGGAATCAGGTTGAAGCAAGGGCTTGCAATATTGATTTACCCAGTCCTTGAGTTCAAAGATTGAAAAGAAGCAAGCAAGCGAAGAAGAGTAAATCAAAGAGGCCAGCCGTTGCCGATCTCACTAAGATCGATATCTCGGAGAAACATCGCCGAAGTTCTCTTGATGATCAACTCCGGTTTGAAGAAAAAGATGCAGACCCAAGTCCTTACCTTGACATCATGACAGTCTCAATACTCGTAGTAAGAATCATTGTACCCAAAGCCCTGATTGACACAGAGAGTTCCCTCAACGTACCCTACGTCCACACGTTGGAATGGATGGGCATTCCGTTGAGCTTTTTACAACCATATCTCAACATGATTATAGGGCTCAATGGGGCCTTTACTAAAGCCAAAGGGAAAATCAGGCTCCCGATTTTGGTCGACGAAGCCCCATGCCGAATCAAGTTAAATGCAGAATTCATAGTAATGGACTCAAACTCTTCATATGATGCTATCATGGGACAGCTATCGTTGTTCGACCTCAAAGTGATATCATTATTCCCTTAAGTTCCCAACGCCATACGGAGTAGGGCAAGTTAATGGAAACAAATATATCGCCGAGGCATGCCGACTGAGGATCAATCCGAAAGTCCATGTGATATGCTTGGTAGAATCCAACCTCATTTCGTTAGACCCACGTGTGTGGGTAGAAGGAGGAAAACCCATGGAAGAGTTGGACAAAATAGAGGTCGGAACACGCGACCCACCAAAGGAGCTCAAAATTGGCCATGGACTACAACCGCCTATCTGAGATCATACTATCGAATTCCTCCGAAAAAACCTTGATGTCTTCGCATGGGAACATTCAGATATGAAGGGAATTGACCCCAAGATCACTTGCCACAAATTAGGATTTGATCCCACAATATGACCACGGCAACAACAACGGAGACCTTTAAATCCAGAAAGGTATGAGGCCTTAAACAAAGAGGTGCATAAGCTATTCCATAACGGGTTCATTCGTGAAGTAAAATACCCAACGTGGATTGTCAATCCAGTTCTGGTAAAGAAAAGCAATGGAGATTGGAAGATGTGCATTGATTTTACCGATCTGAACAAAACATGTCCAAAAGACATCTTCCCGTTGCAAGGATAGACCAAATGGTGGACGCAACGGCTGGACACCGATTACTTAGCTTTATGGATGCATATTCGGGGTATAATCAAATCCCCATGTACGAACCTGATCAAGAGCACACTGCCTTCATAACTGACCGATGACTATTGTTACAAGATGATGCCCTTTGGTCTAAAAAATGCAGGAGTCACTTATCAACGTTTAGTCAATGCCATGTTTGCTGAGCAGATAGGTAAAACTACGGAAGTATATATACGTGATATGCTAGTCAAAAGCGTAAATGTAGAGGATCATCGACTGCACCTCGCTGAAATGTTTGAAGTCCTGAGAAGATATGGAATGAAGCTGAATCTGCACAAATGTGCTTTCGGTGTGAGATCGGGAGAATTCCTAGGGTATTTAGTAAATTAGAGGGAAATTAAGGCAAATCTAGAACAAATACGGGCTATCATTGAAATGTATCTCCCAACGAAACCCAAAGAGGTGCAGAGTTTGATCGGGTGAGTGGCAGCCCTCAGCCGTTTCATATCATCAAAGTTAACTGACAAATGTAAACCTTTCTTCGATATCTTGCGGGGAGGAGAGAAATTTGAATGGACTCCTGAATGTCAACACGCCTTTGACGAGCTGAAATTACAACTGGCACAACCTTTAGTGTTGTCAAAACCAAAGGCAGGAAAGGTCTTAACATTATACCTAGTTGTATCTAACCATGCTGCAAGTACTTTCTTAGTAAGAGAGAAAGAGGGAGTGCAACATTCAGTCTATTACATAAGCAAAGCTTTACATGAGGCCGAAATCCGTTATTTCCCCTTAGAAAATTGGCTTACACTGTGATGATAACAGTAAGGAAATTGAGGACCTACTTTCTGGAACACCCAATTGAGATCTTAACCAACTATCCGCTAAGACAAATTTTGCAAAAGCCGAATACTTCAGGTCGGATAGTGAAATGGGCCGTCGAACTAGGCCAGTTTGATATAATATACAAACATCGTTCTTCCTTGAAAGGTCAAGCCCTTACCGGTTTCGTTGTTGAGTTTAGTTCAGTCTCAACAGAGGAGTCCCCCCATCATCCGCCATGGAGACTCTTTGTAAATAGATCTTCGATCGAAACACGGTCAAGAGCTGAAATTGTTTTGATCATCCCCGACAATCAGCTATTCTGCAAAGCATTGTCCTTCGATTTCAAGGCCTCAAATGACGAAGCTGAATACGAGGTACTCATAGCTAGCGTAAGAATGGCAAAAAATATGAAGGTTGTTCACCTGATAATCCACAATTACTCATAGCTGGTAGTCAATCAGGTGAACGACGCATACCAAAGTAAAGAAGAAATGATGAGCAAATATTTACAAATAGTTCAACGAGATTTCAAAGATTTTGAAACCGTTTCCATTGAACAGATTCCCCGGACTCAAAACAGTTACGTCAATGCCCTGACTCGATTGGCGACAAGTGAAGGAATAGAAGAATTTGACAGCTTACCAATGGCAAGGATCCACCATCCAGCTATCGAGGAATTAGAAATTGTCGCTATGGCAACTAGCTCAAAATCGACCTGGATGGATGATATTAAGTTGTTCCTGAAAACAAGCACATGTTCAGAAGACCCTGTTGAAGCAAGAAAACTTCGCATAAGATCAGCAAGGTACACTCTGATTGATGATGTCCATTATAAGCGAGGATATTCTTTGCCTTTGTTAAGGTGCCTAAACGATGAAGAAGCACTAAATGCCCTGCAAGAGGTCCATGAAGAAATGTGTGGGAACTACATTGGTAGACAGTCCCTAGCCCACAAAATTATACGGCAAGGATACTTTTGGCCTACTATGAAGAAGGATGCGTTGGAATTTGCTAGAAAATGCGATAAATGTCAGTGATTTGCCCCCCAACATCAAACTCCCCCCTGGCTAATTGAATTATGTGATGGCCTCTTGGCCCTTTTCCAAATGGGGGGTCGATTTAATTGGCCATATGCCGACCGAAAAAAGGGTAACGAAGTTCCAATTGTGGCTGTGGACTATTTCACGAAATGGGTGAAAACCGAGCCCCTAGCTAAGATAACCGAGCAAAAGACTACGGATTTCATTTGGAAATCCATCATAAGCAGATTTGGGATACTACACTCAATCGTGACTGACAACATGAAACAATTCGACAACCATCGCTTCCCCAATTTTTATGAGGAGCTCGGCATCCGGAAACACTCCGCTACGCCAAATCACCCTCAAGCTAATGGTCAAGTTGAAGCGATTAATAAAATCATCAAGCATACCTTGAAAGATAAACTTGATGTTCTTAAAGGAGGATGGGCAGAAGAACTCCCCAGTGTATTGTGGTCTTACCATACTACACCCAGAAATAGCACCGGGGAAACCCTATTCTCTTTAGCCTTTGGAGTTGAAGCTGTTATTCCCCTTGAAATAGGGATCTCTTCTACTCGGGTGATGGCATATTGTGAGAATAGGAATGAGCAAGTGTTAAGAGGAGAGTTGGATTTGGTAGAGGAAAAAAAAGAACGAGACTGAGATCAGAAATGCAGTATACAAACAATGCAATGCAAGGTATTACAATCAAAATGTCAAAAAACGAGAATTCGAGGAGGGCGACCTTATATTAAGGAAAGTCTTTTTAGCAACAAGGGAACTCAATTCTGGGTCCCTGGGACCAAACTGGGAAGGCCATTATAAAGTAACCAAGGCACTACTCAAAGGGGCCTATGAACGAGAAGATATGGAAGGAAGACCTTTAATGCATCCCTGAAATGCAAAGCACCTCAAAAAATACTATCAGTAGAATGGTGGTTATGCTTTGTATTACATGTATTTATAATAAAAAAATATGCTTCTAAAGTATAGCACTGTTAACATATCTACTTAAGCCCTGCCCATGAGCAACCCGAGCTAAGGTTACATACGTTGGAACACTCAGTGGAAATTCTTATAAAGAATTACTCAAACCCAAAGTTCCGTACGAAGAAATATCTAAAAACTTATTGTTGAAGTAAAAATATTCAATAAGTAAATCGAAATTTCATTAATTAAAATTAGGAAATTACAAAGAGTTCCTAAGAAATTCTTAAAGACCTAACAAAAACTAAGTACAAAAAGGAACTATTAGCGGCTGGAGGGTCTTGGGGAGGAACGTAAACATGAGCGGCATCTTCCTCGACAGGAGTGATTCGAACTCCAGCTACCTTGGAAAGTCGCTCTAGTTCTTCCTTTTGCTCTTTGTACGCCTCCGCCAAAAAAGCAGTATCCCAATCCGACCGCTCCTTATTGATATATTTAATGATTTCTCCCAAGGCTAGCACATATGCCTCCTGAGCCAAGGCATCGAAGTCAGGAGAGGCCTTCCAGTTCTCCACCGCCTTGGAAGCCTTCAGCTCAGCCTCCTTCACCTTCTTTACAGCCGCTGTTGCCCGACCCATTGCTTCATCAGCTCTCTCCTTTTCGCTGTCAGCCCGAGCATTAGCCTTCCCCCCCATATTCGTAGAGCAAGGACTTCGTCCATCAGCTTCAGTTCTATAATAATGCGAGCATTGAGCTCTTCCCCCATTATGTTCAGACGATCTTCATAGTTTTTCTCCTTCTCAGCAAAGATCGCATTTTCTGCCTCTACCTTCTCAAAGAAGATATTGGCCTGATCCCTTATCTTGAGCATCTTGTCGAGCTCAGCCTTAACCTGAAAAACAAAACATGTTGTGTTGAAAGTCATGATAAAAATAATAAATGTGATGTCAAGAATTTCTTTTCAGTTACCGACATCATATGGAGGATCGTCCTGTGGTTGTGGAGCTGAGCTGAGATGATGGTTTCCCCAATGGGCATCTCAGTTAAGAATTGTTGTTCTCGATCATTCCAGCTCCGAGTCATAAGGGCGACAGATTCCCTCAAAGGGAAAGGAAGCGCAACAATTGATTCCCTAGTCGGAGAGGGAGCTCGGAGGAAGTCCAAATAAACTTCAGGTCGACGCCCCCACCAAACCCTCAACATTCGGCCTTTGAAGATCAGAACATTTCTCCTGGGACCTTGAAGAGGAGGCCGTGGTGGGAATCGCCAAAGGGACAGGATAAGGAGAGCTAAGAGGCGCAGTAAGAGTGGGCATAGCTGTTAGCTCTTCGGAACGATTGCACTTTACAAGAGGCTGCTCAACTTCGACCTCGGGCTCGACCTCGTCAGGCACCTCAACAGGGGCCTCTTGCCTTTTCGCCTTAGCGGCCTCAGCTGTTGCGGCCGCCTTTGCTGTTTGGAAGTTTAGCATGTCAGGATCTTGACCTTAGGCAAAAGCTAATAAAGACATTAATCCCGAAACTCTAAATAAAAGTAAAAAGTCAGTACTGAATTGACTTACAAGAAAAAGTGGGGACAGATGTAAAAGGTTGGCTCGATATCGAGGTCAGCGGCAATGTTCGAAGTAAGCCCGCCTGAAACAAATTCGCGTCCGAGATCACGAACTTGTAAGGCCTCTTTTTGTTGGGGAGAGCTCGGATGGAATCTGCTTATCTTTGAATAATCGAGCTCAGATGACAAGGTCTGTAAATTGCAAGAAGGAAATGGAAGGATTAACAGAACAGTTTAAATACGAAAGAGCTAAATTGGAAGTAAAAAAGTAGTTATTACTTACAAAGGAGTGACAAATAGTAGGGACTATGTCCTCTCTATCCACTTCGACATGATGGAACTGCAAATCTCCCAGGACAAAGAAAAATTCCTCCTTCCATCCTTTAATTGAGGAATGAGTGTCTATAACTAATGGGCCCCCCGTCCTAGGCCTAACGCTAGTATACCACCAGCCTGTATTCTTCTCACCCTCCTTCAAAGTAAAAACGGAGTTGAACTGGGACACGTTCAGCTCGGGATGACCTAATTGTTTCCACAGAATTAAGGTCGCAATAAGGGTCCTCCACCCATTTGGGGGCAAAGTTGAGTAGGGGCTATTCCCCGAGATGAAAAAAATTCTCGTATAATCTTTGGAAAGGAAAGTCTCAACCCAGCATATATGATTGCTGAGTTGAGGGCTATGCATCCTGATAGAGGAGTGTTAGCCCGATCAGAAGGGGACGGAATCACTAGTTATATGGTACTGGGTATGCTATACTTAGCCCATATACTAGCTAATACATCCCTCGTAATCACTGACCTATAAAAATCTGTTCCCCATTCTTGATCCCGACTTTTACTACAACCCCTTATGACCTCGATTCTCTCATCTTTCGTTGTTGTTCCATGCTCCTAGGTGAATTGGATGGTTGTGGGTAAAAAGAAGTTACAGGAACTGGAGTTAACACTTCCTAGCAGTCCGAACTAGCAAAGGAGGGACTAAAGAACGAAATGGAAGAAGAGGACACAATTTCTTCCTGCTGATTACCCTAGGACTGTACTCGAGATTCGTCTG